>APFE030605664.1:0-25275 GCA_000404065.3 Pinus taeda
TACAAGTGTCTAGCATCTATTCATTAAGTGTTTAAATGATTTATATTAAATAGAATACTAATTAGGTACCCCACTATTGTTTTAATAGACCAAGTTTAGAAGATGTTTTTAAGTGTATTATTGAATTTGATTATGCATATTTGATATGGTGAGAAGTCATGTCGGTCAAATAAAGCTTTGAAAACTTAATTATTTTATGGAAACTTAAATATTTTATGGCAATGTCATGTAATTTGTATCAACACATGATTACATTGAAATACTAAATAATATAAAACTCCAAAAATAATATGAAGATAATATTTTATATACAACAAATGTTGAAAAGTGTGTCTGAATGTATATTAATAGATCCTTAAAAAAAAAATTACATTCATGAATCATATAAACCTAATCTTAAGATATTTGTTCTTGCAATGTTCTTTCTTTGGCATCCATGCCCACACTATGGTATTAATTAGAATAGAACCAAGTTCTGTGTCATCAGGATTTGGTATCCAATATTGCTCTAAAAAATTTCCATTGCATTTCCCTAACATAGGCTTCGACTAGTCAACCTTTACATGAAGATTCTCAATTTCATTATACCTAAAGATATCTAAGATGGCTTTTGCCATCCAAATCATCTCTTCTGCATCCTCATTTCCTGATCTAACTAGCAACATCTTTCCTTTCTCAACAACAATCATCGGATTGAATGTTGGCTTTGGCTTGTTTCATTTGGATCCAACATATATTGGTTCATTTATCGCATTATCAAAATCTCCATCCATAATACTTGAGATTACATGGAATGCATTACAATTAACATCAATGCTTTGCCTTCTCTTGGGGCAAAAATCCTCAGAAGATGAATCAATTCCATCTATTATTCTATGATCATCATAGGTTCCATCTAATGTATAAAGAACTCTTTCCCAATACACTACTTTATTTTTCCATTCCTCTATAACAATTGGTGAATCCTCATTCCCAACAGTGTCTTTCCACATTTTTATGTATGATGTTAACCCTTCGTTTAGTTCTTTTAAATAGACATCATTCTGTTTGGAAGCTCAGAAAGATGTCTTCCCTATGGGAATTAGAGGTCGACCTTCATCATCTCCATAACTCAACTTGTTCTGACCACTTAGTATCTCTAATTGATTCTTTGTACCTTAGTATTGAAACATCATTGAGTACAAGAAATTGGAAGTATTGGACATTAAGATGTCCAACTAGTGCATTTTTCCCTCCTTGGTGTATCCATTAAGGAAACTTTTGAAGTCGTAGACCTTGTCAATAAGTATAGGTGGAAACACTCGATTTTCTTCAATTATGCGATATGTATCCATCATTTCAGATTAAGAATATATATCTTTACTTTTGAGGTTGGAAGACATTCTTATGTAGGTTCCATCTATGTATTCATGGGTGTGCCCCACAGGCAAGAACCCAACCTCAATAGTGATGAAAACACCAAGTGCAGTTAAAAGTGATAGAAACATGAAAAGATAGAGATTCTTATTATCACTTGCTGCATTGTCCAACTGTAACAACAAATGTCGAGGAAGAGGTTTAAAATTAACATTTTGACTTATTGATCTTCCATGAGATATAAAATCATCCTTGTACACTTGACATTTTGAGTAAATAGAGGTGTCAAGTAATGCATTTGTAAGTGGGTTTCTTGAACTTCCACTTTCATAAAGTGGATCACCATACATATCCATTTGTGAGTCTTCAAGGTCCCTTAAGCACTTTGCAAGGGATGTAATAGTCAATTGTGATCCCATATGTACAAATGGTAAAGAGAAATGGCCAAAACCTCTTGTCTTATGCCCATGTGTAAGCATACTTGTCAATGGCAAACCTAAATTTGTTCCTACAATAGATTTTGATTTGACACGTTGCCTGGGATTGAAGTCTTTGTTTCGTCCATTTTATCATGGATAATGCTCAAATACTCCTTTGGAAACCGCTCTAACATAATTATGTGGGCATAGTAGCATTATCTTCCATACATAAAAATCTTGTTATGTTTGTTCAACCTACCTCGTGCCTTTTCTTCCAACTCTTTTGTAGTTTCTGACTTCATTTGTGCTTTCAACACAATACATTCTCTGCATTTACTGAAGTTGGGTTTCTTTGAAAATGCCACATCTTGAAACTTAGTATCCCAGATCTTGCTCATTGTTGATTGTGATATTGATGGGTAATTGAGCTTTTGAAGAGCCTCATTGATCTCTTTTAACAAAGAATTTTGTGTGTAAGTCGAAGGAAGCAATCTTAAAGGAGAATATGTTGCATCCTCTTCAACTTGACATGTTTGGTTTGGTGAAAATTCTGAATTATTCATTACAATTTTGTGCAATATTTCGATGGTTGCCTTTGTGTGAGCTCATGCTTTGCATGTGTTGGTGTTCCCATGAATAACTTTGATCTATCCATGTTGGAAATAATGTTGGTAGTTATAGAATGTGCTTTGAGGAATGTTATGTATCTTATACCAGGCTTTCTTACAAATAATATTCCCATTAAATATCATGCCCTTTACATTTCTAGCAATAGGTGGTAGGCCATGGCCATGGCTCTTTCACATGACTGTGTTTGACATGAGTGAATTCAAGACAAATTCCCTAATACCATTTTTATTTATTTGTCTTATACCCTTCCTAGCACCTGCAATGGCCTTCCGATCCACATGTTGAAGACAATCTTTTCTACAACATACACCTGCTTCCAAAAGTCGAATTGCTTTCACTTCATCTATTTTTGTTTGACATTTTGCAATTTTTTTTGTAGCCATAACTCGTTTAATCCTTTTATATGGCCTTGTTACATGCATATCAATTGAGTTTCTATCTATTTCATTACAAAGATACCCATCCCATTTGTTTAAAGGATTTGTGTCCTCTATAACATCCCATATCACCATTTCCATGGGTGGCTCCTTGAATTTTTCCTTAACCCTTAATATCACACCTTTGTTGTCCACCAACTTATTTATTGGCCATCTAACCAGACAATATATAGACTTATCCCCAATTCTTTATATCTCACAATTTCCATCTATCTCTTCCAAAAAAACACCAAATTCCATTTCACCTAGTGTTTCACCCTCAACAATGTGCTCCTCGCAGACATTAACTAGCATTCCTTTGGCAATGCACATGCATGTTCCCATGCATTCATGTGTAAGAGAAACCTTTGTACATATGAATCTAACCCTATCTTGGGGAATATTTATTGCCTGATCATGACAGTGAGGCTCCAAATCTGGTTCTGGCCAAATCTCATAAGATTCCAATGCACCCCCTAATGTATGCTCAAATCCTGTTGGATGTGGTAGAGGAGCATCATGTTTTAACACCTTCTCAATTTGAACCACTATGCATCATTTATTTACCATATTTCTATGCACTTTATGCCCAAGCTTTGTATTGAATATGTAGCCCTCACCCAACTTCAATCCATGTTGCAGAAGATCTACCTTGTCTCCAATAGAAAATGTAGAAGAAACATTTGCACCTATAAACGAATGTAAATAAGGTTAGTATTTACTCAATAAAACATTTACTATACTATCAATAATATTTAACACATGCCTCAATATTTTGATTTACCTATGTTGTGCCTCAAATCTATGATCTTCCATGGATGTATGTCCCCTTCATTAACATCCTCATCAATCAAATGTGGTTGAGTGATACCAATTATCAAAATTGTAACATAACCTGCATTAAGCCTTTCTCCGACATAATAAGTTCTAGACTCTGCAGATTCGACCCTTCCTAGCCCAATGACCTGATCATTAATAAGGAGATCAACATAGTCCCTTTTGCCAAAATTATATTTTCCACTGTAGCTTGTATCAATTCAGTAACAAAAATTAAATCGTAACATGTAATTAAAAGGTTGAACCATGTAAACTGTGACTTTATATTTTTGCAAAAATTCAACTTACAAAAAGAGTAATATAGATGCAATAATTTAAATAGTATGGTAGTCATATTGAATGTAATAAAACATTGTTTCCCACCATCTAGTGCCTACTACCAAAAATTACTTTACATACAAATTACACAAAAAATATATGAAGACCGAGCAATTAGAGATGTAGATAGTATCATAGAATGAAAAATATAACCTCATATCAAACCACCAAGTTCCTATTTAACTTTAGAAATGATACTTGTAGTCTTGATGCATGTTTATGAATAATGATCATAAGAAATTTGTAGAAGTTGAAGAACCAAAACATGGTCTTGGAAACATAAGAAAATCCAAGATCGATGCTACATAAGATGTCTAAAATCCCCATGAGAAGGAGAAATTATATTTATATTTCACTTAGTGAAGATGTTTGATGTTTGAACTTGATAATCGAAAGCCAAACTAGAGGTTTTCTTCCAAATAAAAGTTTTGGTACTGTAAATACTAGATAATTCTCATTTTTATTCTAAAAGCAAAGAAATTGCATTGGAAGAAAATTATAGTATACCTCAATAAGACATTTATTCATAAACTTCAAAATTATACAAAGCTCACATTATTCTCCATGGATCAAATAATTATGATTGGATTATTGTGTTTGTGCCAAAAGGAAAGCTATACTGTTATCTTTCCTTCCAACTCAAGTACAAATGTAGTGCCAACAATAACATATATTTATATACGATTATTTTGCACTATCATTAATCTTCATAAATTGTTCCAAATTCAATAAAAAGGCACATCAAAAGCTATAACTCTAACCATTGTGATTATTTAAACAATGTCACTCCTAGAGCATTGGTTGCATAAGCGTAATGGTGTCTAGAAGAAAGTTAGTAATCGCTAGGTATCCTTCTTGCATAATCACAAATGCACTGCCAAGAATAATATCAAAGCACTAACCTTGGTGAGGGTGAAATCTTGATAGTTTTCCTTTTGGCAGAAGAACAAAGATCTAGCGCATTCTATAATTCCTTCTAACACAAATACAAGCACATTTCCAAAATAATAACAAAAAAAATAAAAATTAACACATGCAACATTTACTTCTATCACAAACACAAACACATTTTCAACTGCAAGATGAAGGAAATTTAACACATTCTAACCTTCCTTCTAGCAAAACGACAAACATATTTCTAATAACAACATTGCATTATGAAGGAAATATAATGTGCTAGCTTTCCTTCTATCACAAGTAGAAGCCCATTTCAAACAACAACATTGCACCTCAAATGAAAGCTAAAAATCAATATCATTCCTTCTACTACAAACATAAGCAAATTGCTACAAGCAACATTACATGGTCAAATAAATCTAGCACATGCTAGATTTCCTTCTAGCACAAACACAAGCACATTGCCAATAAAAATACTATAAGGTGAACAAAATCCACCACACGCTAAATTTCCTTATAACATAAATAGAAGCATATTACTCACAAAAACATTGTAAAGTAAAAGAAATCTTACACATTCTAGAGTTTCTTCTAGCACAAACACAATCACATTGTCAAAAACAACATTGCAAGGTGGAAGATATCTAGCATATGCTTGATTTAATTCTAGCATAAACAGAAGCACATTGCCAACAATAACATTGTAGGGAAAACGAAATCCAACGCCTAATAGAATTCCTTCTAGCACAAACACAAGTACCTTTCCAACAATATTGCATTGAAAAAGAAATCCAATGCAAGTTATATTTCATTCTAGCACAAATACAAGCTCGTTGCCAACAACAATATTGCATTGTGAAAGAAATCTATTGCATTCTAGATTTTATTCTAGTACAAACACAAGTACATTTCTAACACCAATAGTGCATTGAAAAATAAATTTAGTGCATGTTAGAATTCCTTCCACCATACACAAACATATTGCCAACATCAATATTGTAGGGTAAAAGAAATTTATCTCATGCTATATTTTCTTCTATCACAAACATAAGCATATTTCAAATAACAATATAGCAAGGTGAATTAGATCTAACATGCTATCTGTACTTATATCTCAAACACAAACATGTCACCAATAACAACATTGCAAGGTGAATGAAATCTAACACATGCTAGATTTCCTTCTCTCGCAAACACAAGCACATAACAATATTGTAGGGTGAAAGAAACATACTGCATATCAGATTTACTTCTAGCCCAAACAAGCATATTGCAAAAAACACCATTGCAAGACAAAAGAAATCCGGTGTGTAATAGATTTCCTTCTAGCACAAACACAAACACATAAAATTGTAGGGCTAAAGAATCTAGCGCATGCTAGATTTTGTTATAGCAAGAACACAAACATATTACCAACAACATTCTAGGGAAAAAGAAATCTAGCACATACTAGATTTCCTTTTAGCACAAGCACATTGCCAATAACATCATTGTAAGGTGAGGGAAATGTGGCGCATACTAGATTTCCTTCTAGCACAAACAATTGAATTGCAACAACAACATTGCAATGCGAAAGAAATCTAGTGCACACTATATTTCCTTCTAACGCATATACAACCACATTGTCAATAAACTCATAAAAGGGTGAAAGGAATCTAATGTATGCTATATTTCCTTCTAGCACAAACACAAACACATTATAACATTTCTAGATAAAAGAAAACTAGCACATGGTAATATTTACTTCAAGCACAAACAAAAGCATATTGCCAACAACCACATTGTAGTGAAAAAAAATCCAGTACATGCTAGACTTCTTCAAGCCAAAATAGAAGCATGTTGTCAATAACAACATTGCAAGGTGAAGAAAATCTAACACGTGTTAGATATACGCATAGCACAAACACAAGCAAACAACAACATTTTTGCCAAACAAGTAGTTCAACAAGACAAGTAAAAAGGCCTTATAACTCCCTTTATCAGACATGGCCACTCAACATCTGGAATTTTCGAAGTACTCATAAAACATTCAATAGATGGAAGTTTATTAGGAGATAGTATTTTAGGCTTCCCGTGGCCAGAATGAATAAACTTTATCAGTAGAGATCTGCAAGATCCCACTCACAACTTGAGCAACAAATAAGTCCACACATGAAGTTAAAGGATCCTTTCTAAGTCTTTGAAATTCCACAATTAATTCCACATAGGAATTGTGAACAAAAGCCATCAATTCCTTATTCCAAGAGGCAATAATTTGATTGTGTGTGTCATGTTTATTTTTAAAAGCAGTTATGAAGGCTTCATTTTCAAATAGATATCACCCCGCATTGTGGCATATAAGAAAACATACAATGATCGTCACTAGCATGCTGACTGAGAAATTTAATGGAAGGGGGGATAAGATGCAATTATCTAAACAAACCCTCGTAGTTTTTCCATTTTGGGACACATTTGTAGCAACATCAGCAATTTGAGCCAAGTTGTAAGACATATACCTCCTGTCCAATGCCACACTTGTCTATCCGGAGCCAAGGGTAATGGCAACTAGCCATTTGTCAGTAATTTCGCTCCCATCTTCAACTATGCATACATCTATAGTATGCAATTTTGTTGCAACACTTGAGCTACTAAATAGATTTGATATTTGAAATTTTTTCCACTTTTTTCAGGAAATAAACTCCTTAGAATGGAAAATGTGGGACCCACAGAGACAACATATTTCTGGCATGGAAATGATAATCCTGTTTCTCGAGTTGACAATAACACCTGTTCAACTAATATAAAAACCAACAATACAACCAAACCATGATCTTTAAATTTGTTAAATAATCATTTGATTCTCTGATCACCACTTTCAACATCGTCTTTTGTAGAGTTAGACTTCGAAGGCATACAAATAATTGTAGAATCAGATGATCACCAAGAAAGAGTTTTTCTAACAGAAAGTGGAAGAAATTGATCTTGGAACCTCCCAGGCAAATTTTTACCTCGTAAATAATACATTCTTGCACTTGGTGATCTTGAAGGTATAAAATGACTAGGGCTCAAAGACGTATTAAGGACCAAACCCAAAGGATCAAATAAATAAAGAAATCCATCAAAAACTATCAATGGAAGGTCACATAGCACGTAACAACTCAGTAAGCCTAAGCCATAGCTAAGGGTTTGACCTCGAAGTTTCCATGGAGGATTAAGATGGAGAATGCATATTTCCTCCATACTTAGCACAGTCTCTTCAAAAGTAATTATGAGAGCAGGCCCCTCGAATTCACCTAGATTAGGTTGAAGTAAATATTGTCATGGGTGATCCCACTTATCATATATAATGTGTAATTTCTTTCTTTGGCATTGGTCTGCTATCTCTAACAGGTCAAACAATATAAGGTCGTCATTCCCATATCTCTGAAACAATTCAGTTATTCTAGTATGATCCATACAAGGCAAATCTTTTGACATTTCTTGATCTATAAATGACATATATCGTAGTGACTTTGCACCAAGTCACTCAGCCAAATCATTGCTTATAAATCAACAAAGTGTAATGGTGATTCTCTGTTGTGAAGACCCATATGAAAAGTGTTGTAATGATGATAAGACCAATGCAACTACTACTAGGATACCCACTCACCTTTCCCTTTATCCTACAAAACACTCCCAGGTGTGAAATCCTTTTTTGCCAAGTGTTTGCTTGCAAAAGGGGAAAGTAATGAATAATTTAAGCTGGCAGAATAACTTTCTTTGGGGAAAACAGGATGGAAAACATGAAGCCTCATCTCCTTACCAAGCAAGTAAAGCTAACTAGGCTTGATTGATATCCATGACCGAGGAACTATATTAGTGGTAAAATGTGTTGTTTGCACTATGATTGGTGATGAACCTTGAAAGACACACATGCTATCATCTTCAGAATGTTAACAGTTACACATCCATGGAATCTCTGGTTCTTCCAACTTCTATGACATAATTAGTGTAGTTGAAGCCTTGGAGATTTCTGGATCCAGTGTTCTTAGAAGAATGTGGCAGGGTTAGAATTTGGTGTCCAAGTAGTTACTCACCTTTATCACAAGCTGACTAATTGGTTTTCCTATTCTATATTACTCTCAAGATCTACTTAGCCACAAATGAAAGAAGGTATTGTAAAAACAATCTCTCTCTGTTTCTAAAGGAAAACAATCTCTGTGAAATGACCAAAGATAATTTTTTGTTATTTTTGTAATAGTTGCCTCGAGAACATTGTCAGAGAACTCATAATCCATTGCAGCATTTGAAAATGACACAGGGCACTGGTTTTCAAGCATTTCTTGTTTGTTAGAATGAACTAGGTCCTATAAAAGGTAAGTCTGTCAACCCAAAATTTCCTTGCACAACTGGAGGGTTAATCTAGCTAGACTCCATCATGTTGGTTTGTTAAAACTAGCAAATAGGGTCAAATTTCACTTTGGACAGCTCCTATGGGAAATATTATTGCAACATTAAACTCCTCTCTTCGATAAGACCAAAATCAATCTAAAGATCGCCAAATTTGGATAAGGAAAATGGGTTTTCGAATTTATTTTCTCTCAAGTAAATTTATAAGGTCGGCCTTATCCTTATGTCGACTCATCAAACCTAATGGTCACGTCCCATGAGCCCCCATCGAATTTTATATATAGAGGTGTCCTCTCACCACATTTCAACACATCCAAGTGCATCATCCACGCCTCTGAAAAAGGTGGATATCTAAGGCAAGGACGTAGGTGTCAAGAGTCAAGTTTATGAAGATGTTTATCTCTATTTAGGGTGCAGTTTCCTTGGGAGAGAGTCGCAGGTCTGAGGCACCATGGGTGGAGGCTAGAGGATTGTCTGGGAAGTTTAACTCTTAATTATGAGAGTGATTTTCTTGTTGGATAGGGCCGCAGTCAGAGGTATGCTCACTGGGTATTTTTCTGTGCCATTTGGTGTGTTGCATCTCTATTACAAGCCACAGAAAGAGGGATGCTACAACAACTTATTGGTAAGCAGTTTGGAGGGTTTAAAATACTTCTCTCTAGGCCACATATGCCAAGGCTAGAGTGCAGCTAGGTCAAGCACTCTTCCATGTGTTTGGGACTGCTTTGTAATCTCTCATAGGTCCAAACTGCAGCAAGGAGGAATATGCATCCGAGAGGGAGTTCTGCATGATGTTTGGGCTTGTCATAGTTGGATGTTTCTCTCCTACAGCAAGCCACAGCCCTAGCTATGTGTTACAAGTAGGCTGCAAGCCTTGACAACCTTGGACAGGAGCTTGAAATGCTGGCAGGAGGCTACAGGCCTTGGATCTCTTGGATGGGAGACTGTGACTCTTTATCTTTTGTTTTATTAATAGTCCAAACCATCAGCAAATTGGAACATAGGTGTTTGGAGGAAGGCCACAGTCAGGTAGGGGTCCAAGAGCAAAGAAAGAAGGTTCTAACAATTTGCCATCAAACCCTCTCAATAATTGGCATTATCTCAGTTCATCATTATAGAAGTGTTTCATCCCTTTAAGATCCTCGACCTGCATTGTTTCTATGACTCACATTTTATGATTTGCATTCTATAAACTCTGGCCTGCCTGAAGTTCATAAGAATCACTATAGATCTCTCCAGTTACATGACAATGACTCATTATGTCTACACAACACCTTGATATGTAGAATAATCTGTTCAAACTCCATATTGGCCATGATATGATGGATAAGATATGACACATGGAAATTGATACTCTGCAAATCCCATGATAGTGACCACAATTCTCATCAATAGCATATTTGTACTGTTGTAACCTTGTAGTATAACATAATTCAGATTTCATTAACTTCGTACTAATCAAGCTTGCACCTGTGATTATTATTTGAAGTTGTCTAAACTATAATCTAGCCAGAGATAGCTTGCTCCTGTAATACGACATTATCTCAGTGCCTTGAAATCAATATCTATGACATATCTCCTTAGATCTGGGTTATAAATTGAGAAGAACCTCGCATAGAAGTAACATTGACAAGGTTAAGTCTTTAGCAAAATAAACCCTGTAGCTGCTGGTATATGATATAAATATAAATGGCACAATCCTAAGGATGAAGATAAATGACAGAAGAATTATATGGGGTTCAAGTTGATCACACCCTTGTATTGTGTCAATCATTGAATATCTAATTTTATTAGTTGAAATACCTCTGTGGCTCAAATCTGAAGAATATAATTTGAGGTAGTATGTCCTAAGCTTTTCATCTTGTGAAGATCACCCTTGGAACAATATGATGATTACCTTGTTCACTTGATCATCCATAATTGATTGGTGGCTTACTACTATTGAATATTGCTATATCCCTTCTGGAGATTGAAATATCAAGCCATTGTCTCTAAAGCAATAGCTCAAAAGGTCACTTCAATTGCTTCTCCAGATATTCTATTGACAATACTTTCAGATAGTTACATTTGATGAGAGTCGATGTTGTATGAATTTTGCAAAGGCTGAGAATTGTTAAAGTCTTGACATTGAGATCACTATACATGAGTCAGTACTACTGCATACACAATTGTGAAATAACGATTGCAGGGTAGTATAATGCACATCAAGATTGAGAGTCGATGTTC
Organism: Pinus taeda; assembly: GCA_000404065.3. NCBI lineage: Eukaryota > Viridiplantae > Streptophyta > Pinopsida > Pinales > Pinaceae > Pinus > Pinus taeda. Next base: position 11,468 of record APFE030605664.1, read on the forward strand.
TTGGTGGTGCTTAGGGTTTGTCTTTGAGTGAGATTTTTCAAAATTTTGTATAGCTGATTTACAGTATTGATAACTCATATGACAAGATGCATGTGGAAGAAGATGAAAGATGGAAGAATTGTTGATCATAAGTTCGAAGGCTTGCTTAATAGCTTAAGCAAAGCTACCAAGGTTTTCAAAGTATTTGCCATATGTCTACAACTGAATAGAATATTAAAGCAGTTTCTTTGATATCCTAGGAAGTCAGAATATGTTACTATTAGTATGATTATGTATGACAGTCTGGGTACATCTTGATGATGTATGGGCTTCAGTTTTCCATAAGTACAATACCTTCATCTGGCATATTCAACCTTGAATAAAATCTATTGTTGAGATTCATAATCTGTTGAGCAGTGAATATATCTCAGGGTCTATATTTGATGACAGGTGTATCTAGGTCTTTATAGTGATTAGGGATTGCTACATAGTCAGTCTCAATAGATTCCTAGAAACTGTTATTTTTACAATTTGTTTTTTCCTAGAAACAAGAGTTCCAGGGCTCACATGGCAAAGATGCTTAAGTATATTTCTCCTCAAATTGATTTTGTTTTGATAGGACCACAAATGTCACTACGAATTAACTCGTGATTTGTGTTGCTCTCAATTTAGATATTTCAAAGCTATCCATCTTCTGCTTTCCAAAAACATATCCTTCAGCTCTGACACCAGGTCAAAATTGAAGCAAATTAGCATCATGTTATCACTGAAACTGGATCACATAGATAATTCAATAAGACAAAAATACTATGAAATGAGACAATTTTATTACAAATATAGAGCAAAAGAAAATGGATTTGGAAGCACATGAACACATAATAGAGCTTTTAACACTAAACATTCCAATTCGTATGACTCTTTATTTTCCCAATAACCTTTCACTTCCTATAATCTCTCTCCCACCACATATGTAGCCAAGTTTTTCCTCTTATTGACTTGCCATTTTACAGACCCTCAAATTACACCACACACAATTGTTTCATGTACACTAATTTCAAAATTTGACCATTACTTTAATGACCTAACATTTTAACAACAGAACCAAGGAAAGCCTTTCAAGACCTTTCCTATAATAGCTCACATCAAATCAAAAGATCCCAAAATGGCTTTTCCTGGTTGCACTCAACCTCTGACAGATATGTCACCTATACTAAAGTGACAGAAGAAACAGGATTGTCATAATGTATGACACAAATTCGCGTCATTAAAGATGGTGTGACCCACCATAAGCCTTATGCATGAGATAGGGAATTGTTTGCCGGGGAAAATAAAGTGGAAAGATGAATAAGGTGTAGGATTATTTTGGTGACATCTAACCAATTTTGGGAACAAAACGGTAATCAAAACAAATATGCACAACTATGGTATCATTAAAATAACCTATTTAATCATTAATGTTTGCGCACAAAGCTATCAATGAAATAATGATCCTCAATCCTTAGTGACAAACAAAGAGCATCAAGACAAAGTGTGCTAAAATAGTCTATAGTTGTAGCTAATACATGTAAAAATTACCTTAATGGCTTTCTTGGAAGTTGTCTAAATCAAATCCTGTTGGAACTATCTTGCTACAGGAATACAAATACACATAAGAACCATTAGACTATATTTTCAAAAGGCTGTCCACCAAAACCCTAGTTGGTTATTAGAGCATGATAAAATTTATTTCCTGTCATATCTTCACTTTTATATATAAACTCATGTGTATGCAAGTGCAGCCTTTTAGGATCTGAAGCACCCATGAAAGTGCCTCTACATATCATTGATCACATAAAATAGTTTGGAAACAGTTGAATTAATACATGAATACACATTGAGAAACAAAATCCGCATGGCATGTTGGCAGAATATCGAATATAACAACAATTGTTATGCATAACATCAATAAATTAAAATATTGGGACAAGATACAATTATCATTTTATATCATAAGCCTTTCTAATTCCTTCAAATCCACTCCAAGGTGCACCAAAGACATCATTTCAACTGGATTGCCTTCTTGCAAAAATTTACAGTGGTCATCAAATACATTAAAGGTACATACAACCACAGTTCTACAGATGTTCTGGGAATACCAAATCCACTCCATTCCATCCATATATATTAAAGGTTCTTGAATCTATGAAAAGTTGAAACCCATCCCCCTGTCAAAATTGGCACAAAGAAGCAACCAAGGGCACCCACAATAAAGAATAACATGCATAGGAGCCAACACTTAGCATAGATCTGAAATCATGCTGCTAAGGTCTTGGGATTATAAATCCATTTACCAAAATTATTTTCCCACATTTGGATAAGCATATCCCATTTTCCTCATGTGTTTCTTGAAAAGAAAAGGAATTCCTAGGAATTTAAAAATCTGGCTTGCCTTGACCCAAACCCACCCTTGTGTTTTAAGTAAATCTAGCATCTTCTGTGAGCTCTGCCTTTAAGTCAATTAGGAATTTTTTGTGAGATCTACCTGTAGCAATAGATTTTCACTCATTGAATGTTTAGAGCTAAGGGCCTTGCAGAAAATGCCTAAGTAATCTATAACACATTATCAATTGACTCCAATGTAGAACAATGAGTTTTAACCCATTCAAAAGATTATTTGGATATAGTTTGTGCAGATGAATCCACTTTAATGACACCTTGCTTGGCCCTATGAGATATCAGACATACACTGGCCTCTGTTTGGCAACTTGATCGGAAAAGGATTAACTCTGGTTTACGCTCTTTAAGAGAGAGGCAAGGTTAGGTCTTGGTGAATAATATCTTAAAAGCCTTTAGATAAATTGGCTCAAATGCAAGAGGTAGAATAAAGGGATACCACGCTATCACGTAAGTTTTTTCAAAGCTGGTTTTGATGACAAGGATGTTATGGCCATAATGACTGGGCCATTCCATGCCTTCACAGACTGTAATAATATTGGCGATGATGAATCTCCCTCTGATGAAACAAGTATGCCCAAGTTTGATAATAATCATGAGAATATGCTTGATTATGAGCATTGAGTTTTGGTAAGACTATTACATGTGACATTCAACAGAATGATAGGCTTCCAACTCATAGTCACTTTGGAATCATTGGGTTTGGGTATAAACTTGATAATACCTTTGTTTAAGTTGGTTCTCAATGATTGCTCTTGTGATGGATTCTTTGTAAACCTATACAGAATGTTTGGATTGACAAAGTACTAGGTAGCATTATAGAATTCACACTGGAATCTGTCTAATCCCAAGACTTACCGTCATCATTGATCATGTTTGAGAGGGTAAGCTCGAAGACTAGTCACACAATATTCTTTGTGCTTAGTCTTTGCAATTGAAAATTCTTTTGTAGGGAGAATTAAGAAGTAAAATGTTTTTCAATTTCATCTGTTAAGCCTACCCTTGGTTGATTTGATAGTGGATATTATCTTCAAGCCTTCTTTTGAATATAGATCCCCTAACAATCCTTGCACTATGATATTCTGCAGATGATTAGATCATAAACAATCATACAAACAGAAACTGTTTTCCATTGAGAAGAATCTATATACCCCTCTCAAGGTCTTGCAAGGCAAGGACATGAATTGAAAAGAATATATATACTCTTCTCAAAAGAATATATATACGTTATGCATGAGGTTAATTCTATACTATCTTGAGGAAAAACAAAAGGCTTGGGTTGGATCCGGTAGTCCAAAGGGAATATATTCTATTGCTTGTCTAATTGAGGGCTTTCTCGAGCATTGGGGCCTTGGTTTCCGATGATATGAAAATACCTTTCAAGACCTTGTGGTAGACATACAAGAAGAAGAAGCTCCCACCTCTCTTGAAGACGATAACAGTATCACTGAAAAAGACCCTCCAAATTCACAAGATTAGTTCTTGGACAGGCTACGTGTGACCAACGTGGCCCCACATTAAACCCCATCCTCATCAAAGAACAACTACGTGTTGATGTATCTGTCCTAGATTCTATGAATGATTTGCATGAAAACAAGGAGCATGATAATAATTTTCACCATTTTGAGGATGTCAGTCATGATTTCCTACATGACAAAGTGATAAACAGAGGAAATGAAGAATTTTTTAATATTTCCACCGATGATACAACCCAAATGCAGTCCTAGACAGGTAGAAACCATGTTTCTACCCCAAAAGATCAACCATATGAAAAGGATGATGAAGATCATGCTTCGCTTGCTGATAATTTAAATCCTGAAAACACTTTTGAGGTCACAAAAATATAGTTCAATCACACTAATCCTATTTCCATAGACACTAAAATTAAGGGAGCTGTAGACTTTCATGGTAATATACTTGGCACCTCAACATTTCATTGTGAGTTTGAGGAGTAATGTAACCCCCACGTTGCACTTTGATGTTAATCATGATCATGTAAGAAATAAATGGAAGTAATCATGATTTCCTACAGTTTGAGGTCAATAAACTCAAAAGGTTTTTCAAAGCCAACAAAGTAATAATGTGACCATTATTATTATCTGAGTGAAGAAACAATTAATATTATAGTTCAATGCTCAAAGATCCTATATCATGGAATCCAACAGTCCTGCTATTTTTTATGCCTACAATCTGAATTTATTCCTCAAGCCTGATGGGATAGGGAAGTCTCTTCCTTTTACTGTCAATACTCATCTGGAAGAAAATGTTATTGGCATATATGATGGATATTCCTTGGTAGATGAGCAAAGGGTATGTTATAAACACACAATTATTGAAGCTTTCAGTCATACAGATCCATTTCCACCTCTAGATGGCTCTATTGTTGACAATAATAAAGTTGGACAGCCCAGAATATTGATGAAACCTATAATGAAACCCTCGATGACATATACAACTACAGTGCCGAGAATGAAAACAATCTCAAGAAAATAATTGATGAAGAATACAGGCTTGACCAAATAAAAAATTTCTCTCTAGACCACATCAAATGCAAAGATGTTCTCTTCTTCATGAACATGTGGACAATCATTCATGCACTAGATTTTTAAAAGGAAATGTAGACAACGAACCTCTAACAAATCCACATGAAGTCAACGCTGAGGGACAATTTTGGGGCCTAGAAAAGGTGCACTCTGGAATGATCGATGATATAGGTCAAAATGATCTCGAAACCAGTAAGAGGACGTTTTCTCAACCTAGTCATAAACAAGATCTGGCTGCTCTGACCACTCAACTTATGGGGTTTAGGGTTTGATGGTGATACAAGCACGGTTATGAAGTGTTGTGTCTTTATATCAATTTCTGGGCATTATATTTCGTAAACAGACTCTAAGACGTTACTTATAGTGGACCACTATAAAACAATCAGGTTCCATCTTTCTAATTCCCCTCACTGTGTGTTCAATTTTTGAATGAGAAACGACCAATTGTGGGTATTATTAGTCTTTTGGATCAAATGTGCATGACCTTGAAGGCTCTAATTTTTCAATGGCAATAGGATGAAGTTAAATTGAAAAAAATAGACCTTAAACAAAAGTTTTGTACCATTACTTGGGTCAAACTTATCGGTCCATTCATCACTGCAATTACACAATATTAGAAACATCCAAACACCTCAAGTCTCTAAACAAAGAATCTAGTGTAAACTCATTGACTCCAGACGACAACAATACTAGAGGCAGACATCAGAAATACCATGTAACATCTAATGGGAAAATACGTTTTATACACGAAATCAAATGCAGTCAGAGTATTTTCTAATGTTAGAACCCTAGAAAATTATGGAAGACGTACTCGTTCATTTTGATTGAAGGTCAAAATACTGATTATAATATAGTGCAAGGCAATTCCAAAAATCTCTTAATTGGAGATAGAATACACTTTCTATTAATATGTGTCCAAATATAAACAACTACATTCATACATGAAAGAAGGAATTCTCTTAAATATTCAATACTTCCTAACAACTATAACCCATTCCAAAAATTAAAAAATGCCATTTCATCTAAGGATACTAAAAAGAAAATGGAAGAAATAAGTGAGTGAACTCACAAAAAAAATTAAAACAGGTTCCCAATAAGAGATTCTCAAAGGGAATCTATGCAAGTTCATTCATATTCTCAAAGTAGACAATGACATGAAAACTTTCTAGTTTGTAACTGAGGAATACCAGAGCATAATGAAGATGCCAAAGAAATATATTTTTAACTTGCAAGTTATCCAGTTTAAAGTGCATGATGCTAATCAATACCAAATACAGAAGTGCAGGCTGTGGTAATCATGTCAAGATTCCTGCAGCAAGAGCAGCAATCAAACTAGTCATATATCCTGAAAGTGCATGCCAAAAATACCTGCAGCCCCTCATAATAGGCAATTTTGTATCATTGTCAAGATCCCTATTCTTTCGGTAATCAGAACAAAGCACTAAAGCAAGGAGCATCCCTGGAATTTCCTGCATTGTGATTCAATATAAAGTTTAAAGAATGAGTAGCTGGATGTGAATAAGGTGCTCACTATTTATGAGTCCTCACTTTTAACTAACTGTGACATCCATAGAAATATTGTTCATAAGAAATTTTTTGTAAAAAATAAACTAAATAAAGCGTTCAAACAAAATGGTATCTTCCCAATAAAAATGCACCAACTACAACAACAATCTACTGATGGTTTAAACAAATTAAAGAACATGTTAAATAGTTAGTACTGACAGAGTTAATGACAGGTTAAGAGAAAATACTTCATTCTGGAGCAACAATGAAGTAAAGTAACTCTCTTTATTGGAGATCTTATACACAAAGTTTGGTGTACCTGAACAGGTATTGAATATCTTATAAATAAAGTTTGGTGTACCCAAACAGGCCCAAAATGTATCTCATGTATGCAGTTAATCTCGTACAAGCACCCTATGTCCATTGATCAATTCACTGTAATACTAAAATAGTAAACGGTTATATCATGGCCAAATATGACATGTAAGGTTCCTGAACAAATATTGTCTAATAAACAAAGTTAGAATACAGTATTATACTGGAATATACTTGATGAAACATCTAAAATCTAAAACCACCTGACTGTTACATCTTTATAAATTATTCCAAAAAAAATTATAGACAAAATCATAAACAAATAATTGTTTTGAAAATGGTGGAAAACGAAGAGGAAAAGAAACCCTAGCGGAGCTCTGATGGTCATCGATAATGGAATTACTGTGGCACTGTTTCTAGGCACCTGACGGTAAGGGTTAACCTCCATGGCTCGCCAGACTCCGTTCAACCTTACCTCCTTCCCACAGGCTCTCTAGCATTTTCCATTCCTATGGTCCTCCCGCCTTCCTCGTAGTCCATAACCACCATCGACCATTTTCCTATCGGTTGCAATGGACCTGGACGAGGTGGACTATACGGAGGACCCCAATACCCATGAGGTCGTTTGGTCTCGCCATCACGCTATGTCAGGCTCTGGTCCTTTTGCCGCATCTCTGCGACCTCTGTCAGCTCCTAGCTCTGCACTGGACAGACTTGGGCCATCTGTGCCCCATCCTCCACCCTCTGTCAACATTGAAGATGCCTCCGGCTTGGACTACCCACCGCTTTCCTCGGCTACCTTGAATCTCCTCAGTACATGCCTATAGCCATCGCCCACTTTCAATGCGCCACTACCCCATCTACCCCAAATCTCCACCCCGCCCTACAACCCTTCTTCCTCTGGCATCCCCCCTCTTGGGATTACTACCTACCTTGTCCCTACACTATCCGGTAGCACCCTTAATCTTGGTGGCGCATCTCCCAGCACCCCTATCCATTTTGGATGCTTTAGCTCCCCGGTCCCAAACCCTATATCGACCCCATCCACCCCACAGATGGTTAACCAAGGCATACGGGGACATCTTTTGGGACTATCTGACAGCTTGCAGATTTGACAAGCTAAAGAAAGGAAGGTGCCTAAAAGCTATCGACAAGGACATCAACCTATCCTTGGGCGAAGACCTCTCGATGGGGGAAGTTGTTGATACAACGAAGAAGGTCTTGGTGGGCCGAGTTTGGGGGCGAAACTACACTGTGCAGAGACTTCGTCTCTAGACCTCAAAGATTTAGGGTTCTTTACTGAAATAATTACCCACCATTCGGGTGCTTGTGTGAGGATTGTTTGCCCTTCATTTCCACAGGGAAGAGTACACAGACTGGATACTCTCTAGATTCTGGCACATTGAATTAGCCCCTATTTTGCTGAAAAGATGGGATCCCTTATTTGATTCTAAGAGGGAACAAATGGGAGCTGGGCCGATTTGGGTTCAATTACCAGGCCTTCCAATGCAATACTAGACTCCAGTCGTTTTTAAGCGCATAGGCAATGCACTAGGTACCTATTTGGAACATGATCAGTCCTATGAAATGTCAGGGAATATGACTATGGCTTGCATCCTGGTTCATTTGGATACCATAGAAGGCCTAGAGGAAAAGATTACCCTACATTGGAGGCATTTCTCTTGCTGACAAAATCTTGATTATGAAGGCGTTCCATTTAGGTGTAGACGATGCCATAAGGTTGGTCATCTTTTCAAAGAATGCCCACTGCTCATGCCTACTACTCCAGCTGCTACAAAGGGAACCAAACATCACCAGACAGAAGACCCAATTGTGGATGAGCAGCCCACAGGTCCGGATAGTCCAAAGGATGTAGCTAGGGTCATTGCTCATCCATCCAGTGCTTCCTAGATGCCGCCAATCTCCCCTCCTATGACTAGATCCCGATCTGCTGGGGAGGCTGCTCCTACATCAGGTACAGTTTCTTCTCCCTTATCCTCTGCACTAAATTTTAATCAATATTTTTTCTCATTGGCATCATCTGCATCTTCACCTTGTTTGGTTACCTCTCCCATTACCTGTGCACGTGATCACCCATTGCCTATCTTTTCCACCACCCCCCGGGCTGTCCTTGGATAGGGGCTCCAACAAAATTCTATTTCCCCTTCTGCTTCAGGTTCACATTCTTACAACCTCCGTTCCCTCCATCGGGAAATCCCTGTCTCACTCAGATTGGGTATCACACCCTCTAATGTTGAGCATAAACCCACCCGGGGGAGGCCTTCCAAGATGTCCAAAGCCATTAAGATTGATGCTGATGATGTAGCTTAGGGCAAACAGAACACCATTGAAAGGGTACTTAGAGCACCAGACACCCTTGGCAATGTTCTGCCATGAAGTGGCTCTCCTTCAACTGTAGGGGATTAGCTAGTCCCTCTAAAAAATTAGCCCTTAAGAGACTCTTGAGTCGTGAGCCTTGTGACATTATTTTTCTTCAAGAAACCCTAGGTAGCTTTGAGCTAATTGTTAGGACCCTTCTAACTATAATGCCAGGGTGGCACTTTCAAGCCCTGGATGTTGCTAGGAGATCTGGGAGTCTAGCTCTCGGGATAAACCCTCGAACCATCAAGGTTACATCGGCTTAGGGAGGTCAAGGTTTCCTGGGTATCGATATATTTTCAGCTGAATTAGGCAGAAATCTCTGTATTATGAACATTTATGCACCCAATCACAGTATATTGGATTTCTTGTAGCAACTCCTTGAGAATCCCCTAATAGACCAATCCACTATTCTAGAGGGAGATCTTAATTTCTCCATCAGACATGAAGAATTCTGGGGACACCACTTGCAGTTGTATCCACTCTCGGATCAGCTCAACATCCTCTTGGAGCAACATGGTCTTATTGATGTCCCTATGAACAAGAAGTTGCCAACCTCGCACAATAGAAAGACTGGAGATGCAGCTCGGGGGACGAGACTAGACAGGTATCTCATTCATGAAGATCTACTTAATTCCCTCACAAATTATAGATAGTGGGTGGGCACTAGAGGAATATTGGATCATTCCCCTATTTATCTGGAAGTGGCAGGCTCTTTCAAAAAACCTAGGGCTCCTTTTAAGTTTAATTCAACCTGGTTAAAGGACACTAAATATCTCAGGCTGGTTTCAGAATTTTGGAAGGCCCATCCCTTACCAAATGTCCAGAGGAAGGCTGAGGGTTTCTATAGTAACCTAATCAAACTCAAGTGATTATCCATAGATTGGGCAGAAGGAAAAATGCCAAGGAGGAACATACCCTTGGTGACATTGAAAATCAGTTGACCACTCTAATGGATGAACAGGGAAGAGGGTACACCTATATAGCAGCAAAACTACACCTTGTGGTCTTGGAAACCCAGTTATCAAGGATTTTGTTGGATCAGGAAGAAACTTGGAGACTCAAAAGCACGACAATTTGGTTACAAGCGAGGGATGGCAATACAAAATTCTTCCATAAATTTGCAAATGGAAGGAAAGCCAGCGATACTATCTAGCAGATGCCTACGGAATATGGTCTGATTGCTAAAACTTATAATCAGTTGGCACGACTGTGTAACACTCACTTCAACCAGCTGTTCAAAGCCCCACCAAGCACACCGCTAGCTGATATCATTCGCATTGCAATGCATTTTCCCATATTTGTGGAACCTGCCTTGGTGGAGGATCTCATAGAACCTGTTACTATGGGGGAACTGGAGGGCACCCTGAAGTGGTTTAAGAAGGACAAAAGTTCAGAGCCAGATGGTTGGTCCGTGGAATTCTATCTTACGTTCTTTGACATTATTGGACCAAATCTACCCGATGTGATCGAGGAATGTTGTACATGGGGCAGAATGTATGAACCTATAAATTCCAACTGTATAGCCCTCATTCCTAAGACAGACTCCCCGCCATCCTTCAATGACTTCAGGCCTATATCCCTATGTAAATGCCTATACAAAATTATTGTGAAGATCATTGCTAACCGCATCAAGTTGATCCTATCGAGCAACATCTCCTTGGAACAATTTTCCTTCCTACACAATCGACAAATCCATGAGGCCATCGACACAGCACAAGAGGCCTTACACTCCATCAAAAAAGAAGAATATTAAAGGGGTGATGCTTAAGATTGACCTCTCAAAGGCCTTTGACAGGGTCAGCTGGTTATTCTTAAGGATGATCCTTACTCACCTGGGCTTTCCACTGGTTTTTATCAGATGGATAATGTGTTGCATTACATTTGTATCCTTTGGAACCTTAATCAATGGATCAGTCTCCCATTCCTTTCAGGTGGAGCGAGGAATTAGGCAGGGGTGTCCTCTCTCCCCATTGCTTTTTCTTATTGTGATGGAAGGCTTAAGCAGGCTGATTGCGTCAGAAAAAAGAGCCGGGAGGCTCAAGGGTCTCAAGATCATGGAGCAATGCACTATAACACATCTGCTCTTTGTGGATGACATGCTCATCTTCTTAGATGGAGGCATTCAAGACAACAACACTCTCTCTGAAGTGTTGAATTTTTTTTGTTCCGCAACAGGGATGGAAATAAATGGGGCCAAATCCACTATATCTCTCTCAGCTTGTACTCAACAAGATACCTATCATGCACTCTAAAACTTCCCCTTCCAAAACTTGACAATGGAGGATGGATTAAAGTACTTTGGTTTCAGGATAAAAGCAGATGGATACAAAATTGCAGTTTGGACCTGGTTGATTGCCAAGGTGGAAAGAAGATTAATATTTGGAGCCATCATCAACTATCCAGAGCAGGTAGACTGGTGCCTATTAAATCAGTTCTGGAACCAACACCAGTCTTCTGGATGTCTCTGGCTTAGATCCTCTAAGGTATATTACAAAGGATTCAACGAGTTTACTGCCACTTCTTATGGAAGGGTCACAAGGAGGGAAAACCTTATGCGTGGGTCAAATGGAGTAGAATTGCAATTCCCAAAAAATAGGGAGGTTGAGGCCTCAAGAACCTCTCTGCCTTTCCTCAAGCACTTGCAGCCAAATTAGGATGGCTTCTCCTGAAGCACAAGAGCCTTTGGTCAGAGGTGGTTACCTATAAATACACATGGTCATGCACAGTCATGGACTGGTTAAGGTTACTTGCTTGGAACAGGAAAGGAATATCGGTGATTTGGAGGGCTGTTATAAATACCCTTCCCATCAAAAGAAGGGGTCTTACTTGGCGGATCGGCAACGGTATGTCTGTCCACATTGGGATTGATCCATGGATTGGTTGCAGCACCTCACACCATCTCCCTCTTGGCTTGATTTCCTTCCTAAATCATAATGGAGTGGCAAACATCACACAGATCGGGGACCTATACAACACCACTACATGTAGCAGTGGAGGCCCTGGATATACCAGATCAGTGGCATATGGAGTGGAGGAGATATTTGGTGGCTTTAATTGAATCCCATGTGAGACTAAGGGATGAGGATGACGAACTGATTTGGGGTTTTGCACAGAAGGGGATCTATACTCCAAAGGATGGATATCCTATTATCCATGCTAGCCATAAACCTAGTTCTTTGGATAGTTGGTGGAGCAGTATATGGAAGCTAAAAGGCCCATTGGGTACTCGTCTTTTGATGTGGAACATCATTATGGACAAAACCCCGATCGGAAATAATCTCAGAAAACTATCTTTTTAGGGACCTACATGGTATGTATTATATCATGAGGAGGAGGAATCAAATCACCATCTCTTTCTCTCCTGCCCTACAACACAACAAGTCTAGGCGCAGGTGTTACGTACTGTTAATTTATCACTTACTTGGGCTGGCGATGGTATACTAAATGCTTGGAACCAATGGTGGGCTGAAGCTCCAAACCCAAGATCCCGAAATCTTCCATTAATGGTGTGCTGGCACATATGGATGAGCAGGAACAACAACATATTTCGTGGCAAGCATATAGTTTGGCCTTTGATTATTCCTAAGATTTGTAACAGTTATATGGAAATTTCGGTTCATGAACAGGTTGCCAAGATTCGAATCATCACCCCGGAGGTCATAGACAAAGCACACCCTTGGGCCTATTTTGACAAATCAGCACAGGAACAGGGTTGTGGCGGTGGCATTATCCTCCATATATCTGAGACACATTATTTCCATATTTGTATGGGGTTGGGAGATGGCACAAATAACTTTGCAGAGCTCCTTACACTTCGTCTTCTTTTATATTTTGCTATAAACAAAAACGGTATATATTTACAAGTTTATGGGGACTCCAAGATTGTTATTAACTAGTTCAACTGCATTTCTACATGCAATGCATATACACTTATAACCATATTGGATGATTTTTTGTTTTCACAAACACATTTTGATCATGTTTCATGTGCTCATATCTACAGGGAGCGCAATGAACCTGCGGACCGGCTTTCAAAAGGGGCAATGCATCATCCTAGAGGGGAATGGTTGATCATGGAGCACACACTAGAATAGATATACCAATGTTTCCATAGACCATACATGGATCAGGAACTGCAGAGGGTTGAGAAGCCCTAACTTATCTATTTATGTTATTTATTTTTTGTCTATAAAACAGTAATCACAATGGGTGAAATTTTGAAAAAAATTGAATATGTAAATAATAATGTATATGATCAGATATTATCATCACACCCTTCTCTAGGTTTTTTGTATAGATTTCTACAGTACAAAACAGTTCCCAGATGACCACGGTCACTTTTCTGCATATGCATATGGCATTTACAACATGTAATTTTCCTTGATAATGAAAATTACGATACTTTTCCCCGGGAAAAAAAAAATGTTTTGAAATACCTGAAATCTGAAACAAAATTCTGAATTTTGGAATAAAACGTTGAATATTTGACAATAAAGAAGAACAACATTCAAATATTTGTGGACAACCCTCAAAACAGAGCCTTTATTAATATGAAAAAGAAAATGCTTCAACAATAGATAGGATAAAATGGCTTTTCCTGCCAATGTGCAATTGACTCACTGGTGAGGTGAACAAGTGTTTTGTTGTCCA
>APFE030605669.1:0-32851 GCA_000404065.3 Pinus taeda
GATCCCAAGTAGTGCTGCAAAACCCTGGTCTTCCTTTGCCAAAATGCTGGTAAAATATGTACAATATAGTCTCAAAACTATCCCAAGAGTCCAACCTCTGCTACTGAATGAAAAATTACATATATAGACCAAGCTATCCTCATTCCCTAACCTCTAGGGGTCGAGATCCTCCTTCTAGGAGCAGTTTGAACAAATTCTAAACATGGAGCAAGAATCTAGATGACCAAACAACCTGCCTCTAAAAAGAAGGAAACTGATTCATTACATTAATTTCTTGCTAATTTGTGAATGAATCATCTAGAAGAAGGTAGTTAAGTGCCATTTTACCTTACATACATCAAATTACATCATGTTGGGTCAAAAATTACATCAAAGAGTGAAACTGGTGAAAACCAGCCGAATTCCTGAGCTGAAGGTGAAAAACTAGGCCAAAAACTGTATGCGTAGCACCCCTGATTCCTATGAATAGCTCACATTTGAGCCTATTTTTGGGGCACTTATTGCCATCCAAATTGCAATTATGATAGCTCTTTGGAAAGCCCTGGAAGTCTACTTTCCAACCCCAGTGGAATTTTCCAATTTGGAGCTCATTGGCCCCCTCAAAACGGAATTCTCCCAGAGGTACTTCCTGTTGTTGGAAAAGGTGGCAGCAAGGTGGTTTTTATGATGGTTTTGGACATTTTGACCATCCAGATCTCAATGAAATGCTTCAGAAATAGCTAAGCATGTGTAATTCTTCATGACAAATCCAAAACTACAAGCCATTTGTCATTTGGACCTCCCAATCTTCAGGGTAGCGCGCTACGCATAGAACCAAAAAACCTGTTTCACAAGCCAAAAATTTTGAAACAACAAAATTTTCTCCAAATTTGTCCAAATTTGGAGTGAAGACCCTCCATCATGTATCATGCTCAGTTAATGAATCCTCGGCCAAAACTCGAAGCGGATCAGGCTGTTTGCGTTGTTTTTGCGCTTTGCTCAAACGCCTCTTAAGGATCTTCATTCTCGCTTTGCAAACATGCATGCGAGCCCAATAGTGAGTTTTCATGTGACGAAGCATGTCCTTGTCCCTATTTTCCTTCGCCAACAACTTCTCCAAATGAGTGTTTACCCGGATGAGCATTGATTCTTGATCAATAGGTGTCAAATCACTGGGTCTCCTTCGGGCCAATTCCCGGTCTTCCTAGATCTTCCGCAGCTCATAAAGTTCATGCTCATCTTCTAGCAATTTGTTGCGCTGCTCGAAGTAGTTGATCACCCATTTAGCCATCTACAATTTCTTTTGCAGCGACTCATTCTCGGCCCTTTGCTCTCTGATGATCTCCTTTAGCTCTAAGCTAGGAGAGCTAGCATCAACATCAATGATATCCGTGTCCTGGCCTCCTGAAGGACCCTCATCAACCATGGGCCTCTTGCCCTTGTCCTGGATCTGTACCTGTGCTGAAGACGAAGGCGAGACCCCTTCGACATGATGTGGAGATAATACTCGTTGTGCTGATGATGTCAACGAGACCCCTTCCACCCCGGGTGGAGATAGTACTCGTCGTGCATATGCAAATAAGGCCCTGTGGCCTCACTGATATGTCACATATGCTGGAGCATCGACATGCTCGGTCTCAGGAATGTCAAGCTACTGTGAAGGCACTCCCTCATCATGAACTATCTCTGATGGTGGCGTGGCTGAAGTACTGTGAAGAAGTCACGAGAAATGAAATCCTCCCATGTAATGCCCTGCTGTGCCACGATCTTGATGAATCACCACGATCTTGATCAATGCATAATGATATATGCTCCTATGCTGATGTGTTGGGCTCTTCCTCTGCACTAAAGGCACCATCATCTCTATGTTGTGAAACATAAAGTATGGGATGTTCATTAGACGCACCCTTGTAAAATGCATCAACAAGCGGACATGGTATGCATAAAGACGCGAGAATCTACCCTCACAACTGAAATACCGGATGATGAGTTTCATCAAAGGTGCAAACTGATCATTTAGGTAGTGCAAAGGAAAAAATCTGCTCATGTGCCTCATATACCCTGGTTTAATGTATGGCTCATAATATGATTTCTCTAGCTGCTGACGCTTATTCCATTGCTCCCCGATATTTGGAATTCCCGTGGCCTATGCAATGGTCTCTGGTGACAAAATGAAATTAACTCCAGCGAGGTTTACATGGCCATCATGTAAATGGAGAACAAACAAGCAAGCTAATTCACGATGATGATGAAACTGTGAAAGTAGCTCACAAAAATGATAGCATGACAGATGGCGAAAACAATCCATGGCAAGTGGGCAAGCTTGCAATTGTACCATAGAAGTGGGCTCTTCTCTAAGATGTTTACCACCTTTTCCACCTCTGTGAGGCCTTTGTGGCACATTTCCCTCTGTCGTGGAATCACTGTCATTTTCCTGCTCATAATATGACTCTGTATCTGACATGGTTTTGAGAACAAAATAGCTGCAATAGGAGGACTGCAATATGTATGTTGTAGGTGTGATGAAATCCCAATTTCAGTGCATCCTCAAAAAACCAACTGAAGCATCATAAGAGTTATGCCATAATGGATATTTTGTTTGGTATATTTGGGCATAAAACAGTCACAAAAATCTTTTGGTATGAAGTGTTGTTGTCTCAAAGCTTTCAAATGGGCAAGGAGTTATATTTTGCGAAGGAAAGGGAGAAAAATCTTCATCAATTACTCACATGTCTTTTAATACCCTATACAAAGTTTTAATACCCTTTACAAAGATTTTGATAAGGGCCTAGGGTTTGATTTGTTTTCTTATACCCAACACACCACTTCCACTCTTCAAACACACATTAGACAATATTCAACTTGATTGATTGAGTCAAAGAAATGCCTACTTGCAGCTTCGGAGGCGATTTGACACGTTTTAGGCGCATAAACATAATGTTGGAATGGGTGCGTAGCGCACAGGTTCAATGCATAGCGCACTGCCTAGTGCGTAGCGCCTATGCAATTTAACAAAGGATGTGCGCGCCCAATGAGTAGCGCACTGCCCAGTGCGTAGCGCGCAGGTTCTATGTGTAGCGCGCACCTTCAACTCTGCCTCAAGGGTTTGCAACTTTGTTTTCCGCCCTCCAATCTTGAACAAGCTCTTTCTCTGATATGTGGTGAACAAAAAGACTTGTTTTCACCTCATAAACAACCAAAATATCTAATTTGAATAAATTGACTTCAAAAAACCCACTTTGTAAATTTTGGGCACTTTCACTTTTGGTCCTTTAATACAGTGATGCCTTTTGGATTTTCTCATGCTTTTCTGAGGTTTGGACTGAAGTTCTTTGTTGATTTTTGTTTGCAGGGATAGCTGTGATATGCTCTGGCAAAGGAGACCAAGGCTGCACATGAACGATTGAAGAACTGAAAATTTTGACAATTTTTACAAAAAAGAAATGGCGACTTATCTTCAAAACATATTTTTGAAGAGAAGTCCTAATTCAGCTGTACAATGATGAAAATTATTGAAGTGATGATCTATCAAAGACATCCCTCTGGCCTGCTGGTCTTCTAAGACTTTTCAAGACAAAATTGACTCAACACTAGACCTAAGACCTCAAAATTTAAAACATGATTGTAAATGACCTTTGAAGACTTATTTTAATGAATAGACCTGAACCAACAGTGCCAAGCACGATGGGAATGAGTGACGCAATCTGCTCCATCAGAGTTATGGCATGTCTAACGAAATGCAACTGATCAAAACTGATGGGACACCTAATCATGAAATTCAAAAGAGCTTTGATCTCTGACGGAGGGATAACTAGACTGACTCTATCAACTGTGTCATAAATTGGCTATCAAACCAAGACATTGTTCTTTAAGAATAAAAAGAAAATCAAAATAATAAGTGTAGATGTGGATTCTTCTTTGAGAATTGTAGGTTTCTTTAAGTAGGATACAGGATCATTGTTGGGTAACAGGTAACCCTGTCGAGGCTATAAACGCCTGCTGGCAGCAGAGGCTCTTCTTACGAAAAATGAGCATATTTAAAAACTGGTTTACAGAGAAGACTTTGTTTTATCTTTACAGACCAAGTAATGACTAATCTAAACGCAAGGACTAACTTGAGGGACCAAGTAATCAAAGTTGAAATAGCTGAAACAAAATGTCATTGACAGGTTAGAGCATAATGTACTTTATCTTTTCATAATAAAGTTTAACTTTCTAAAAAAAAAATGTTTTGGAAGCTGGAAAAATTCAATAGAAACACAGAGATAACTAGTTCTTCCAAGTGAATCGCCAATTGTTGTGGCCACCAACAACCCCACTCCTTATCAAATATTATTTCTAATACGAAATAAGTGGGGACCCTTAGTTATAAAACTCAAAGAAATTAAAGTAGCGTTTACATTTCATTTTCGCAAATAAAGTTACCATCATAAGCTTAGGGAGCCCCCCTTGGAAACTCTTAAAATCTAAGTTTATGATAAGGCAAAAATATCTTTATCAAGAGAAATCACATCACAAGAAAATAGCAGCATGACACCTCACAAACACAATTCCAACATTTGCAATAATGAACAAACATATCGCATCACACTCAGCACAACCTACACGAA
Source organism: Pinus taeda (assembly GCA_000404065.3). Taxonomy (NCBI): domain Eukaryota; kingdom Viridiplantae; phylum Streptophyta; class Pinopsida; order Pinales; family Pinaceae; genus Pinus; species Pinus taeda. Next base: position 4,590 of record APFE030605669.1, read on the forward strand.
ACACTTCAAAATCTGCCGAGGTGCGATGGCGCCCATTGCAAGATTGCATCTCGCAAAGAACAGGTTAACAAAATTGTCATACATAACATTCTTGCGATTTGCGATATTGCGATATTGCGATATCACAATATTGTGATAATATGATTTGTGATTTAGCGATGTCGCGATGCTGCGATTTGCGATGCTGCGACGTTGCAATGCTGGGATGTTGCGATATCACGATGTTGTGATTTTGTGATTTTGTGATGTTGCCATTTTACGATGCTGCGATGTTGAGATCTGCGATGTTGCGATAGTAAATCGCAAAATCGCTTCATCACAGATCTTTCGGGTACATTATTCAAGAAAAGTAGTTTCCATAAGCTGACTCATGTTTATGTGCTTTAAATGCTAATAAAGGAATTAGCTGTCAGTAATTAATAGAATATGGGTGCGTGCTATTCAAAGAACATTTCACGTAAGGTGGTATCTTTGGTATGTCTGCGGAATTTAAAACTTTCCCATCACCCTTCCTTGTCATTGATTTTCACCTCACTTGTGAATTGCAGGCACGGAGAGCAGAGGACAATACAAAACAATACACAGACTGAAATGGGAAAGAAAAGCAAAGCCCCAAGCTCTGAAGAAGAGAAAATGGTGCCTTCGTATGTAGACACCACTTGCAACAGAGACACGGGGATAGCTACGTGGGAAGGCATGTATAATATGCTCGAAGAGGAGAATCCCAGAGTAATGGAGGTTACGGCTGTCGCAGGCTCACAACGTTCTTCTGAAGCATCCCTCACAAAGCTAACCTGCTCATTTTTACATCGGATAGGAGCGAGGCCAAGAATACTCCCATACACATACATGGTCAAATGGATATTGGATAGCGCAGAAATAAAAAAAAGACAGTTCAAAGTTCAAGGTCAAGGACTCATATGTTCATTTCTGCGCAGGATCTAAAGCTCATGTATCATCTATTGGAGCCACAAGCAATCTATAATAAACAGTTTACAGAGAAATTTGTAAAAGAAAACCCGGACCTGGCAGAAACTACCCAAGACTGGTCTAGGAGAGACAAGCCGCTGAAGAAAGATAAACACGGTATGTACAGTACTGGTTCCCTTACCTCTCCATACTGCTTTGCTGCTGCCATGCTCTGTAGAATATTTGGGATGCCAGATATTAACAAACTCTCATCCGAGTGGCTACCATTATTGGATGCTGCCACAAATGCCACCATTATAGATTGGGCCAAAATTTTGTTTGATAACCTGGTCACAGGCATTGTCAGTTACCAGGCCAAAAGAGCTGTGGCTTAGAGAATCTATCCTCCTTTTTACCTTTCCGCATATATAATGGATGAAATATGTTATGTTTCTAAGTTTCTTGTTATGGATTGGAAGTGGACGACACAAGACCCTTTACCCATCCATGTCTATCACAAAGAGTTATGGGACTCTCAGTTCACTCCACACTTCTACCAAATTTGTCATGGTGTTATGTTGCCCTTGTATAGAATTTTGTACAATAAATACCCTTCAAGATGCTCGCCTAAAGCAGAAGTAGACATCTTAACTGTCGCAAGATGGTTCGGGGAAGAATTGTTTACTTATGTGAGGCTGTTTGGAAGTTCTCCACCCCCTCATGTCCTACCTTTGTATATACCTGATAAACTCTTAGCCCGAGAGATCGCCTATCAAACCTGTGGGGAAGTTAGCATGACTAAAGAATTAAAAGACAAAAAGAAGGCTATATGGCCACAGTTTCCTTTAGCCTGTGGGGCCTTCTCGCTATTCGATGTAGGCCACGCCTTCGCAGAAATAAAAAATATCACATGCTTATAGCTATTCAAATTCACTAGAAGGCCATTTGACCCTTATGAGGTTGCCCATAATTTTACAACTTCCGTCAAGATAAAGGTGTTCTCAGGAAAAAAAGATTGATTTGATGATATATTCCAGCAGAGAAACACATTGGAAGAAATTCTACACACATCCCAATTGCAACTGTCTCCAGAAGAATTTCAAAGGTTCAAAACATACAGGGAAAGAAGGCTAGCCAGTATTCTTTTAGAGAAGCTATGCCTAAAACCCTCAAGAGAACCAACTCCAAGTGTTAGCCTCAGTGGAAGTTCAAGTACCAACGGATCTAAGTCCAAATCTGAAAAAGAAATGTATAAAAGATCTAGAAATGAACTAGACAAGAGCAAAGGGTCAGTTAAGGATATTGCCCAGTGAAAAGAACTTCCACATCAGCAGGTTATTGCCTCCCCGCAAATAGATCCTCTCCCTCTCGTCATCCAAGCACCACTAGTGATAGATGAATTAGACAAAGAATGGGAAACCTTCAATGACTTGATCAATCTTGAAGGACAAACCATGAAGACAAATGTCAGCGATGTACAGATAGTAAAAGAATTAGTCACAAGAACAGTTAGTGAAGTCTCGGATATGGAGCATATTCCTATTTCTCCATCCTCCGATCTTGTACTAAAAGTAGAAGAAATCCCTCCTCTTGATATATTTTATAGCCCACAGCATAAATTAGTAGTAAGAAAACAGAGGAAGAAAAGGAAATTAGAAAGCACTCTCTCTCAAAACATAGAACAATTAGACGTCCTGTGGAAAGATCCCACTAGAAATCCTATCAAAAATCTCACCAAACTATCTCAGATCGCAGGAGCATATGCCTCCGCTACTATTGACAAAGCATCTAAGGTTCAATAGTTGCTAAAGGAAAGGGAAGACCAGATACTAGCACTGCAACAACAATTGCAACAAGCCCACACCAATAATGAAGCACAAAAACAACTTGAAAAGTTGCAGCAGGAATTCCAGCAAATGCAGATAAGGTATCAGAAAAGTTTGGATGAGAAAGGAAAATAGTTACAGGATTTGAGAGAGATGCATAAGGACAACCCTAAGCTTAAAGAATTTATTTCGGAGTCCATTTCCTTGAACGGACAATTACTACAGCAGCAAGAAGCATTGGGCCAAAAGATATCACAGTGGAGTCATTATTGTGAAATCAGTGATAAAACCACTAATCAAGTGGTAGACTTGCGAAGTGACTATGACCTAATTGATAAACGGGTGACTGAGTATTTGGCTTGGCAAGATACGGACGAGGGTAAAAGAGCAAGTGCACCAAAAATAAATGAAAACCACAAGGAAATGCTCTTTAACAAATGGGATGAGCAAATTAGAGGGGCAGAACAGGCAGCAGAAGAGGTAGCCAACAGACTTATTGATTGCGTAAATGAAAATTTACACAAGACAAATTTGATCGCAGAGACCACTCCAGGATACTTGCTGAACGCATAGCAGCTAGAGGCAGATTGGAAACAGAGAGCTCAAGAAAAGGCCAAAGTAATCCAAGGGCTAAGCAAGTTAAACTGGGATTGTTACTGGACATACTTGGTGAAGCCACATAGCCAATGGATGACTGTTAAGTGCATCATAAATTCAACTGAAAAAATGGCACCAGCTCTTGTAGATTATGTTTTCTCAGCCCAGTTAAAAGCAGAAGTTAGCCACCCGACTCTCCTTAAACAGATGCTGCATATATGTGATTTCAAATATCGAATGCAGGAATAGTTTAATTTTAGTTTTAAATTCGTTTTATTTTCCTGAAAAAAGGATGGTCATTTAAACCACATCCTTTATTTTTGTAATAAATTATTTTTAGAATTAGTTAGTAGTATTTAAACCCTTCTCATGCATTTAGAGAAGGGTCCAAAAATTTATCAAAAACGTGTCCTCAAGACATGCACTTTTGCACCCTCAGAAGAGGTTTTGGTGAATGAATGGAAGAGGGTTTATTTGATATTTTCATTTGATATCTGCTACTGATGTTTCACTTCTGTACTCTTAGTGGATATTAAATCAAGGAGAGATAAATCAATTGTAGCTTGAAGCTCATGAGTAGGACTAGTTATAAATGGTACTTTTATCTCTTAACCATTTCTGCTTATACGTTAAAGTGATATTCAGTTTTCAGTTGTTTATATGTTACAGCATGGATGCCTGAGTTATCATTTGGCACTTTTGTACGGTGATAGCTATTTGTTTATGCTTAGTGTATGGATAGCTCATTTATGCGATAAGTTTTTCACAACTGTTTCTTCTAACTTCTTATACGAAGTATTTCATCTTTATTGAATTATTTTCTTATAATAGCTGAATGATCTTTATTACCAGTTATTGTTTGAAATCTTTTTAGATCGCATGGAAGAAAGATCACACCCCAGGTTAGCATAAATTTTGATGTTTTTCTATTTATTAGAATACAATGGCATAGCATTAGATTAGAATTAGGATAGAAGTATTCCATATAGAATAGAAATACCCATCTTTCTCACACACACACGCTGAATTGGGAAACTGGTCCCATATCCCCAGTCAGACCCTCTATACCAAACAGATAAGGAGCTGCCAACCAAGGTCCGAACCGGGCGGGTATCCCCCTTGTTGTTGACCTGATTTTTCGGGCCGACAACACACCCCTGCACTCATAAAAGGTAAAGGTTTTGTTCTTTTAAAAGAAAAGGTCAAAGTAGGAAATGTTATGTATGTTGAAGGCTTAAAGCATAATCTATTGAGTGTCAGTCAAATGTGCGATAAAGGAACAGAGGTAATATTTCGATCAAATGGATGTAGTGTTCATGATCTTGATACAAGAGAAACAGTGATCAAAGGCATAAGAACTCTAAATAATTTATACATATTCAAAGAAGGATGACAACAATGCTATCTAAGCAAGAATGATGAACACTGGCTATGACACTGAAGGTTGGGGCATCTAAGCTTATCACAGATAAGGAAAGCATGCAAATACTAGGCAGTTCATGGTCTTCCAGACATCAAAATTCCAGATAATACAATATGTAAATCATGTCAGTTTGGTAAGCAAACCAGAACTAACTTCCCTGAGAAGGAAGGATCAGCTAGCAGGCCACTTGAACTTGTCCATACTGATGTATGTGGTCCATCTAGGAAAAGGTCACCTCGGGGAGAAGAATACTTTATATTATTCATTGACGACTATTCAAGGATGGTTTGGATAGGACTCATGAAGAACAAAGATGAAGCCTTCGAAAAATTCAAATCCTTCAAATCTTTGGTTGAGAACGAATCAGATTACAGAATCAAATTCCTCAGGTTTGATCGAGGAGGAGAATTTACCTCGAATGAATTTTTCGATTTTTGTGAAGAACATGGAATAAGAAGAGAATTCTCTACAGCCATGACTCCTCAGCAAAATAGAGTAGTCGAAAGGATGAACAAAACGGTTCAACAAATGGCTCGTGCTATGCTTGATGAATCTCGAACTCCTGCAACTTTCTGGGCTAAAGCTGCATTTGCTGCGGTTGTTATTCTCAACAAAACAAACATCCAGGTGAATAGCACTCAAACCCCTCATGAGCTCTGGTATGGTGAGACTCCTTCGGTAAAATATTTCAAATTTTTTGGAAGCAAATGCTATATCAAAAATACTGATGAAAATCTTGGCAAGTTTGAACCTAGAGTAGATGAAGGCATTCTCCTTGGTTACTCTCCCCCACAACAAAGCTTACAAGTGTTATAATAAAAGGCTTGGAAAAATTGTTGAAAGTATTGATGTAGTGGTTGATGAAGAAGAAAACATTCCTAGGTAGGTAAGATCTAAAGATTTCGAAGATGATGAGGACTATCCATCAACATCAAATCAAATTCATGATGAAGAAGAAACCCATAAGGAGTCTGAAGAACAAATAATGATAGAAGAAAAGACTCCATCCAGGTACGTTCAGAAGAATCATCTAGAATCTCAAATTTTGGGGCAAAAGGAGGTAAGAATACAAACAAGATGAACAATTGCAGAAGCTTCAAGCTATTTGGCATTACTTTCCTCCACTGAACCACAAAATGTAAGAGAGGCATGCAAAGATGAATGTTGGATCAAGGCAATGGATGAAGAACTTGAGCAGATCGAAAAGAATAACACTTGGGAGTTGGTTCCTAGACCAAAAGATAAGAATCTCAGAGGGAAAAAATGGATCTTCAAAAACAAGTTGAATGAAAATGGGGAAATCATTAGAAACAAGGCCAGACTTGTTTGTAAAGGGTATGCTCAACAAGAAGGTATAGACTTTGAAGAAACTTTTTCTCCCTTTGCTAGACTTGAGGCCATCAGAATGTTCCTTGCTCTCTCTAGCTTTCAGAAGTTCAAAGTATTTCAAATGGATGTGAAATCAGCATTTCTGAATGAAGACTTAGAAGAAGAAGTGTATTTGAGTAGCCAGATGGATTCATCATTGGTAATGATCCAAATCTTGTATGCAGACTAAAGAAGGCTCTCTATGGTCTCAAACAGGCTCCAAGGGCTTGGTACTATCGTCTGGAAAAGTACCTTCATCAACAAGGTTTTTCAAAAGGATCAGCAGATAGAAATATTTATATAAAAATTGAAAATAACAAATTGCTAATACTTGTTGTGTATGTAGATGATATCATCTTTGGCAGCAATGAAGAAGTTATGAGTCAAAAATTTTCCTTGCTGATGCAGAAGGAATTCGAAATGTCTTTTCTTGGAGAACTGACATATTTTCTTGGTTTACAAATCCAACAAAATAAATGCGGTATCTTTTTATCTCAAACCAAGTACCTCAAGCAGATCTTGAAGAAGTATGTCATGGAAGATTCGAAACCAGTATGTACTCCTATGGTCACAGGATGTAGCCTCAGTGCAAATTATGAATCAGTAGTAGTGCATCAACCAACCTATAGATCCATGATTGGAAGTTTTCTCTATTTAATAGGTACCCGAACAGACACCATGCATGCAGTAGGAATGGTTGGAAGATTTCAAGAAAATCCTAAGGAAACTCATCTTCAGGCAGTAAAGAGAATTTTCAAGTATCTTCAAGGAACTCAAAACTATGGCCTATGGTATCCTAGGGATGCGAATCTCACTCTTCATGCTTATATAGATGCAGATTGGGCTGGAAGCGTGGATGATAGAAAAAGCACTAGTGGTGGTGCATTCTTTATGGGTTCCAGATTAGTATCTTGGTTCAGCAAGAAACAGAGTTATATTGCATTATCTACAGTTGAAGCAGAATATGTGGCTTCTGCATCTTGTTGCACCCAACTCCTTTGGATGATGCAAACCTTGCAAGATTATCAAATCACTTGTACTCCACCTATCTCCATCTTATGTGATAATACAAGTGCAATCAACATTTCAAAGAATCCAGTCATGCATTCATAGACCAAGCACATACCAATCAAGTATCATTTTCTTTGGGAACAAGTGCTGGAACAAAAGGTCAAATTGGAGTATGTTCCCTCCAAGGAACAAGTTGTTGATATACACACCAAACCATTGCCCAGGGAGACATTTTTGGATACCTCAGATAGAAGCTGGGGGTTGTTGATGCATCATCCTGCTGTTGAATCTTGTCTGTTGTACGCAGGTGGATACACGTACATTTGCTGGTCTATGTGGGTCAAATGGGTCTATCAAAGATCATCTAGCATAGGTTTAGGGGGAGCATATATTCTTCTAATGATGCATTGTTGGCATTATCTTAGAAGACCTTGGTTTGATTTCTCAAGAGTTTTCTGGTGGAGTATATCAATGTGTGCTGGTCTGAAGGTTGATTCTACTAATAGTTGTTATTGTCTTTATGTCATGTACTTCTTTTCATATCAAGGTCATGTAACGACCTGTTTTGGTTTCCCCACTATGCTTGGGATGAATGATTTTTGTCTATCTTGTGTATTCCCACTTGGATGGGATATGGATGTATGTATGAGTCTTGATGATAGGAAGGTTACTTAAAATGTATGGATTCATTTTCTTTCTTGTAGAACATCTTTTTGCATACAACATTTCAGCATAGAGCATATACAAAGGGGGAGCTTGTTCAGAGTTTTCAGCAGGTACTCAGGGGGAGTATGGTAGTCCGCCCCTTTGCCCTTGATGTCAAAGGGGGAGAGTGATTGGTTGTTGTTGCCATCAAGTCCAAAGGGGGAGATTGTTGGCATTATGATACATATGTAGTACTTAATGGCAAAATTATAGTGCAAGTACATCTCAGATGATAAATTATAGTGCAACAAAGTTATTTTCTGGTTCCGCAGGTGCGAACCTAAAGTTCACGCACTTTCATGCAAAGAAAAGTTCCTTTCATGCAGAAAAACGTTCATGCACTTTCATGCAGAGAAAATTTCCTTTCATGCAGAGAAAAGTTCACGCACTTTCATGCAGATAAAATTTCACGCACTTTCATGCAGACAAAAGCACACGCACATGGGAAATCTTATGGTTGGTTCATGGTATTAGTATGACAGTTTTTGATCCTATGGTTTTGGTCCGTGGTATTGCATCCAAAAGAGTTGAACCCAAGTATCGGGTCCGTGGTATTGTTTCTCAATGGTTTTGGTCCATGTTTTTAAGTGAGGCCTAGCCTATAAAAAGGAAATGAGATCATTTGGCTATACACAGTTGAGTTGAAAATCTTAAGAAGAGTAAGATCTGAATTTCTGATAATCGGTTGGTGAGACATAGTTGAATATGAATCAAGGAGAAACCAGAGAATTATAAGTTAGATCTACTAAAGAGTTGGGATCCCTTTTGATGCATGAACGGATCTATGATTTTGACAGTCTAAGGTATGGTTGAGAATTGATAAATTGTCTAAATCTGGAGGTGCGCAGGAGTGACAATGATGCAGTGCGGAGGTGCGCAGCACCAGAGAAGAAGCAGGTTCGAAGGTGCACAGAACCAGAGAAGAAGTAGGTGCGGAGTTGCACAGACTCATCACGGCAGAAGTGCGAATATCCACAGGTTTCCTTCGGTGAAGTTGCTTCCTGAAATATATTTTAGCTGTCTTTACCTATTTCTGCAGAGATCTGGTTTTAAATTGGTGTCTATTTACTGGTGTTATTTTCTAGTTACTGCATTCTGAGAAGTTATTTGTTTAAAGGAGATTGGGTGATGCACATGTACTTGATGTTTGAAAATTTATGAAACGTGGTCCCTGGAAGAAAGAGAAGGTAGTAGCCTTCTGTAGGTCAGCACCTACGTACTAGTATCTTAGCTAGTATAAGAGCTAAGGGGGTTGTAGCTCCCTTCCAGGAGAAGCTGGAAAAGAAGAGAGGGTTGTAGCTCTCTCCAGGTTGCAGCTTGCGTACTGGCAAAGGACTACACCAGTACAAAATCATTGTAAAAATAAGTTTCTTTGAAATAAGATAGAGACATATTGCAGCAGGTGGTTTTCACCCACATTGGGTTTCCACCTTATATCTGGTGTTCTTTGGTGCAACTGTCTATGTTTCTTGTTCCTATTTATTATTATATGGTTCTGACATACAGATTAATGGTTAACATCTAAAGAATAAATTACATTAAAATCTGGAAGGTATATACAAGTTTCATTAGTCAGATCTGCAAGTGTTTATTGGAAAAGATTTGATAATACTGATTCACCCCCCCCTCTCAGTATTATTTCCAACACTTTCACCACCAAAATCGATCTCGCAGATCTCCCATTGAACAGTGTCTACCACAAGCCCAAGCAAAACCCCTCAGCAACAAAGGCGTCCCCTTGAAGCCAAAACTACTTCAATACCAAATGTAGTTTTTAACCTCGTACAGAGATTACCTGCATACAAATTTTAAAAACATAGAAAATAAACAATGCGAGAGCATAACACATAAAACACATATACACAGAGATTTTCCACTTGATCCCAAAATCGGTACTACCAGCTTGATTTTTCATTATGTTCCTCTCAATGTTATAATACATATTTACACATGCCGAAGAGTTTGATACCATGGACCGAAAACCATCGCGTCCAATTCCATGTGTGAAAATCATGCACAAAACCATAGGTGGGTCCGTCGAACCTAACATAGGGTCCAAAACCAAAATTTTCCGGGGCACTGCCCTGGACCCCATAAAGTGGGGTTATGGGTATGCCTCAAACCCCCTGTGACCCTCCCCCTGCTACACAATCGACACAACGAAGGGGGCCTCCGTCCCCCCTCTAACCCCTTGGTTAACTACGTGGGCTAGTCATGGAAAGAATATAACACAACCCAACAATCGGGTGATCAAGCTTGCACCTCCCCTGGCTGCCTGCTAGCCTCGCGATCTAGCTATATAGTTCTAAGGATAAGGTTTTGAATAAGATCTCGTGGATTTCCGTATATATGTATCGATCTAGCCACCTCTTCTCGGATATCTGCGGAGTTTTGTTTTCTTGTACCATGAACTTGTGAAGCTTCTGATCTAACCAATCTTCAATTTCCTTTTTCGTAGGGTTCGAGTGTTCTGACATTAGACATCCCTTAGGCATATACTGGTCCCATAAATGGAACCATTTGTTGGCTTGATGGGACCTGACCCAAGTTCAAAGTGTTTTTTACCGGCCTTTTCGGCAACATTCTGTGGAGCGCGGACTGAAGTATCACTCGAGGTAGTATGGGAGGGTGCTGGAACCAAGTTTCCACAACCCTTGGGATGTCTTGATGAGATCTGGAAGGTTCACGAACCAATATTTTGTTCCAGTACCGTTACATGAAGCTATCCAACTTCTGCACAACCCTATTCCCAGGTGCGAGCAGTGGTATCTAGATTTTCTACCCTTATTGTGATTTATTATAGATCTGACCTAAGTTAACGATCTTTAGTGTTTACTCAACATTCATAACATGAGCGTGTAGCCATAAATAGTAAAAAGATGTATAAATCCATGATCTGAAGAATAAACATACGGATCTTCATGAAAAAACGCAATATACCAAAATATTTCTCTTTTAGTAATCTTCTGTTCAATACAATCCAGTTCCACCCTGCGCACTCAGCTGTAGGTGTCTATGCACACAGTTGTGGACTCTACCAGGCCTCTACGTACACAGTTGCAGAACCACTTCTACCACTATCACCCTCGACTTGGACTTACGGACTTGGATTGAATATCACTTTCAAACAACCATCAGAGCTCCTCTCTTTTTCCAGCTACCCCTACCCTTAGAGCCTTGCTCTTATTTATACATTCCCATGGTCCATGGACCATGGGTAGGCTGACACATTCTAGATTAGTTTACAATATTTCAAGGCAAACTACCCTTAGACTTGACCTGTTACAATTTGCGCTCTGTGCATTTCATGGAACCTCTATATTACCAATACCCACAAATGTGGGCTTTAAGCCCCAAAACCGTTACACGGGGGATCTGCTGTCCAACATCTATTCACTGAGATGAAGAATTTTCTTGATCTTTGTCCCAATTCTTTGTTTTTCATCACTGTTGAATAAACATGTAGCAACATATAGAAATTGATATAAAGTCACTACATGTGAATTCAGTCATGTTCTTCCTCACCAAGGAAGTCCGGTGGATGATTGAGTCTGGATTCCCTTGGTTGTCCATCTTTTGTGGGGGAAAATAAGACCCCTCTCACTCATTAAACAAAACAATATTACCAAAATAGAGGCATGCTTCAACACTCCTTCTTTAGCAATCTTCATGAACTGATCATGAATTGACTCTACTAAGTATCCATTGTAATTGAAAATCAAAGAAGGCTATTCATTTGTGGAGAAAATAGACATAAAACCTATTAATACCTCATCGACCCACTAATCAAAATGATAACCTAACAAACATGAGGAAATGGATATAATCTTCTTCGTCATTTCTAGAAACATAGATAACTGATAAGGTGGGTTGGTTTTAGGTAACTAGACATTTTTTGGTAAAAAGGTTTCAAAAATTTTGGCTCTCTGGGGAAAGTCAAGATTTTTGTAAATGTCCATGCTGGAGAAAATGGATGCAAAGGTTCAATGTTTTGAATCTCCAACATTTGGTTTATTGACTCAGTAGTAATGGTAAAGAGAACTTCATTAATTTTAGAAACCACTGCTCTTTGAGTGGGAATATACTTATTATGACACAATACAACAAAATATGGGAAATGATGTGTTTGTGGAATACTGAACTAGGGTAAGGAGGATTGCCAGAGGTTTATTTCATCACTTTGGTCAATGAATTTATGTTTTAACCAATTGTGGAGTTCATAGAGATCAAACTCATAGTCAGTTTCAACAATTTTAAAGTATTGGTCAACTAAATGTTGATGATATAAATCAATGGTAGGGGGCAGCATGGGGTTTTCCATAACATTTGATTTCTTTTTAAAAGCCATGAATGCAAAAATAAGGGTGAAAATGACTACAATTACCCGGAAAGTTGATGGTTTTACTATTGAATAATAGGTAGCAATGTGTTGAAATCTTCATTGATAAGTTGGGCAGCAATTCGGCCTAGTATTGGTCGCTATTGGTTGATTTCTAGTTCGGTAGGGTCGGGGACGATAGTCAACTAGTCAACTTCGAAGAAAATAAATAAGAAGGGCCTTTGGTTGGTTAAATATTTTTATTGGGTAATACTCGTTAAATGGCGCAAGAGGAGCATTTATTTGCAACAAAATTTTTTTAACAGGTTTCGGAATCGGCGTATGAGGGAGTGAAAAGTGGCAGAATAGTAGTGGATGATATTTAGTTTGAAAACTCTGAGAGCAGAAGTGTAACGGTTGATTGAATGTAGAATTTTGGATTTCGGGGGGGTAGTGGTAAGCACTAGTATTGCAGTGATAGTGTTGCAACTCCTAGGCTGTCTACTTTACTCTTATCAACCCGGTAGTTCGTAACAAACTTGGAAGCGATGGTGCTGTATGCACAAGTACTAGTTCTTACTACACGTTGTCACTTGGTCAGTCGACGCAAGATCACTAGGAGCTCAAGACAACTTCTATGGATTCTAGAAGAAGCTCTATATGTGATGAAAGGAGAGAAAGACTACTCTATAGATACTAATCTAACTGCAGATAGGAGAAAGACTGAAATGTAAAGCAAACCAAGTAAATTCTAATTAACCAACTAATCCTACTTTTTCATAAAGCACTATGGAAACCATGAAAAGAATACCATTATCTATTCAAAGAAGTAAACAACATCTAACTAAGCTATTTCTGGAAGTAAATGAGCAGAAAACATATTTTTGGATTTTTATGTATTTTTATGTGCATTTGACATGCATGTAATTTATTTTTTTGTGAATGTGGCAGCGAATAGATGGCATTAAAGGGTGGTTTTGGGACTTGAGAGGATGTAATATGGTGTGAATGGGCCCTAGGAGGTCTCAGGTGGCCTTCTAGAGGCTTTTCCCATACTTTGCCTTCAAAAGAAAGCCTACAGGAAAATCTACAAGAGGACACAGGAAATCTACAAGAGGAAAACCAACGTTCTATACGAGGCCTCCGGGAGGAGGCCAAGAGTAGTTTCCACTGTTTTGAAGGTATGAGAGTGGGTGGAAAAGGTGGTTGAAGGTTGGAATGAAGTGTTAGGGAACCTAGGGTCTACCAAGAATCATTAGGAGAGAAAAAGATGATTGGATTTACTCAAGGCGAGAGGAAGAAATTCTATGGAAAATGTAGGAAACTAAGGCAGAATTGAGGGGAGACTTGGGCGACCTATAGGGCATGGATCAGATGGAGGATGGGATGTCCGATAGGCTGGCCTACTGCTAGAAGAGATCTGCTGCATAAAAAACTAAAATTCAATCGATAAGATCAAGAAAGAAATGAAATAAGTGCATCTAGGAAAACAAATTTTTGCATCAAACTAGTCTAAACTATGATCTACGAAAGGAAATGCTGAGAAATGCTGCAAGAAAGGAAAGCATGAAAGAATACTATTGTAAATAAAGAAGTGAGCATGATGAATAATTTCTGAAGCAAAGCAAAACTAGACTATTAACTACTAAAAAGCTGCAAACACTAGAAGTCCTATGAATGAGGAAAATCTGTGTTTTTGGGGCAGCAAGAGGGTCTTTGCCTCAAATCACGGTCCCAAAGGGAGGAAGAGAGGCCAAGGAATTTTTTCTAGCCTTTTGAATCTTTTCTTTACCACTGCTTAACCTGCTATAGAAAGCACAAATGGAAGCAAACTATTGAATCATCAAAAGCAACCTATTCTTGACCATAAAAGAAATCCATCTAACGACAACCTAATCTAAAAACTCAAATAAAACATAAAAATAAAAGTAAAGAGGAGCTTGGATACTTGGATTGGGCCCTAACACAAGAGCTTTAGCCCTCTGAGGTAACTCAGTGCTAACTCAAAAAGGATTCCATCTTTATTTCCAAAACAATAACAAGATTACATGGAATTGTCAAAATAATAAGCTCAAAGTTGAGCAGAGTTTACATAAGCAAAATTACAACAAAAATTCAACCCTAGTGAGGCCCTAGGCATCTCTAATTATACAAATGAAGCTACCAGTAGCTTCCTTAAAAGCAGGGAGGCTTGGCTCCCAAAACTCGAGATAATCATCAGACATCCTCCACTTGCTCAGCTGCCTTCTAGTGCACGACTTGGCTACTTGTACTCTAAGCTGAATGAAGGGGAATTCGAAGTGAGGAGTAATAAATGAGGGGGATTCCCTCCTATAAGTCTTATCCTTTGTCCACTTCGAGTTATTCCTGCCATTTTTCCATTGGATCCTTGACTTTGACCTCAAAATTCATTAGTAATCTACATTAAACACATATTAGACCACATGGCATCATAACTAACTCAACTCACTCTATAAGCATAAATATAATTACAAAATCATACAATAAGCTAAGAGAATGGTTGATTTGACTAGGTTAGGAGGTAAAATGAGCCCATATAATTACCCATTTATGAGGCTCATCATCACCCCCTACTGAAAGTGTTTCTCATCCTCTGAGAAACTTAGTCCATCTCCTCATATTTTATGGCCCTGGTGGCCTCCCTAGCATTCCATGCTTCTGATGTGGTCTCCTCTTCCTTGTCATAAAATCCTGCCTTCCAGAGAACAAACTCAAAGAAATGGGCAGAGATTGTCAAGCTTTTGGGTTTCCTGTAGTTTTGACAGTGTCTCCTCTAGGACTGTCTGTGCCTCCCGTAAGACTGCTTTTGGGTCCTGTAGTTCTATCTTTTCTTTCCATGTGGGAGATATAGGAGTCCCCCTTTCATATGTGATAGGTGCCTTAAAAGGGGATTCCTCCTTTCCTTCGACAAAGGGTGAATCATCAATTATAATTGGCACTTTTGAAGGAGGTTGGGGTTTCCCTGTTTTGATTCTTATGCTCTTCCTGGCCCAGAAGTACATGGAGGCCTACCTTTTCCTCTTCTATTTTGGCTTGATGTGTGTACTGAGGGTAGTGAGAGCAGTTGTTGCCTCTCTTTCCAGAGTCTCAGGGGACACTTCTCCTTGTTCTGTATTTTCTGCCCCTTTTTCTCCTCCTTCTATCTCTTTTTCTGTCTTTGTTTGCTCTATTTCTTCCTGCTCTGTTTCTTTAGCTTTCTCCTCCTATACATTAGTTTCTTCCTTCTTCCCTTCTTGTTTTGCTAAGTCACCAGTTGCTTCACCTTCTCCCCCTTACTGCTCTTCCTCCTCATTTCCAGTAGGATTGATATCATAGGTTAGGGTCATTATGTCATCCTCAGATGTAATGTTTCGGAAGATTTCCCATGCTATAGGGAGTGTAAATGTATGGAGGTTTCCTTCCACTAAATTTTTTATTAAGCCATGGTGAGCTAGCTCCTTTGAATTTCATGTTTTAACTTTAGTGCTAGAGTTAATGAGAGACTGCAGGAGGAAGTAGGGGATGCTGAGCTTCTGAGGGGCTGGAGTATCCATGTTGTTAGAGTCGGTCTTGTCAGTCCTCCGTCAGAGATCAAAACTCTTTCTGGATTTCATTTTTAGGAGTCTCGCTCCATTCACCCAGCTGCATTCCGCTAGGGGCATGCCATAATCTGATGTAAAAGGTCATGCTAGTCATTTCCCCTCATGTCTGGTTCCTGCTAGCTTAGGTCCTTTATCAATGATCACTAAAGTCCATGACAGTCAAGGTTTGGTCCTTTAACAGACAAAGTCATTTTCGATAATTAGGTCTAGGGATTAATCAATTTGGTCTTCAACCATGTCCAATAAAGCCATCCAGGCCAGAGTGAGGCCCTTACAAAGTTACGATTCAGAGAGTTTCATCGTCATGTGCACAAACTTCGACTATTCTTCAAAACTCTGTTTTGAAGAAAAGTCAAACAGTGTAATTTGTGATAAAATTTTCAAAAAAAAGTCGTCAGTTGATTTCTTCAGGTGCGGTCATGGCTTTCGTGGCCAAATGCCCTGTCATGCAATCCCTACAAAGAGTGCTAAAAATATCATCATTTGAGCTAAAATTTCAAAGGGAAAAGTGAAATTTAGTGTTGCTTTAAGTCAGTGAAAAAATCCAAAATGAAACATTAGCAAAGTGGGTTTTTGGAGAAGAAAACATTAAACACATGACTTCAAAGTCTTTAAATAGAGGTTTCCACAAGAAAACAAGGTCATCGTGCAAATCAAGGTCATAGAGAAACGTTGCAAAGTCATTAGGAGAGAAAAGTGCGTGTTTAGAGTGAGTGGGAGTCATTTTCCAGAGTGCGGCGCACACACAGAGGGGCACGGTGCACACAGAGCCAGCCCATAGTGCAAATTTTACAAGGGCGCAACGCACTAGGTTTGGTGCGCGGCGCACACCCACAAAGGCCCGAAATCATGCCAAATTGCCTCAAGTTGCCTATGAAACCCCTCAAATCAACAGGTAGGCTCTATATCATGGATTGCTCATCAAATTTTGTGAATGTTATGGTGGTTCATGGCTATGTTTAATTGAAACAAAACTCATAAAACCAACCACTAAAAAAAACATCAAAGCCATGGTTGCTAGGGTTGCAAAATTGTGGTGTTAGTGCCAAGGCCTCGCTTTCATCCCTCATTTTTCCCTTTCTTGCCATTTTTCCCTATCCCCCCTTTCTCATTTTTCCTATTATCCCTATCCCCTATCCCTCCACTCTTTGGTCAATCAAAACCCCAAACCCTACCTTATCAAATACCCAAACCCCCTACATATCCCTAAACCAAACTTCTCCCCATAACCCCTATTCCCATCATATTACTCCTCTCGTAATACTCCCTTTTTTTTTTCATTGTTCCCCTTGGTGGCAGATATCACAACAACACCTAGTTTCACACCATCATCAAAGGGCAGCCCAAGTACAGTACACACAGCAGTCATGGCATCTGATCATTCATCAGAGTATGAGATAGAGACACAAAGTGATTCATCCTTGGAAGAACAGGCTCCTAGGAGACATCACAAGAGTGGGAAACATGTTAGGGATGAGCCAACTACCCTCATTGAATTGCAGGCCTGCCCTCTTGCCATGTCATTTTTCCAGCATCTATCATGTTTTGAATTTTGTCAAAGGGTGGTTAATGTTAGATTTCATCATGATTTGGCCTGTCTTTTTGTGCTTCACCTACATGGAGGTCAGCCTATCTTGACCGGGGTCACCTTCACATTGACACCCGAAACTATCTCCTTGGCAACCGGCATACCAAATGTTGGAGAACAGTGGCACAAGAAAAAGAAGGTGGATAGGCAACATTATGAACCTTACATTAAGGCCAGTTTCTTGAGGTAGCTCACAAGAGTCTTTCCATTCAGATATTTGAAAGATGAATATGCTTCTCATGAAATTGATCATGAAGTACTTCAGCTGTGAGGGGAGGTTCTCTTGTCTATATGCCTACCACATCAGGTTGCTCGTGCACTTTACCAGGGTGCGGATGATGAACCTCCCATTTTTCATCTGCAGGAATATAGAGAGGATGAACACCTTCATGCAACATAAGACCCCTCAGCAGCTACTTAATAGTGTTTATCACGTTGCTCTTATCTAGATTTTGGTGGATCATCAGTTGGGATTGCAGGGCATTGCTTGGGAGGAATTCATCTCCCGTGACCTCTTTAGCACTTCACAGGTATTATCAAAGGTAGAGCATGAGATAGGTGGTCCTTCTCATTAGTATGGGCACCATGAGACCACTACTATGCCAGTATTCGTTACATATCAGAGAGGCAGTAGACACTTGTTTGGAGCAGCAGAGCGAGTGTTATCTCCACCGAGGGTGGAAGGGGCCTTGCTTCTAACATTCACAACACAGGTACAAGACAAGGGCAAGAGGCCCATGCATGACGAGGGGCCATCAGGTGAACAGGAGGTCGACTTCATCCTCATTCAGGATGATGATGCAGATGTGGAGAGTGCCAACCTTAGGATGACCATCTAGGAGCAGAAAACGGAGATCCAAGACTTGTCACTCAACTTGGAGAGGGCCAAATGGATCATCAGGTATTTCGAGTAGAGGAAAAAATAGCTTGAGGACCAGCATGAGATCATGGAGATGCAAAGCATTCGTGAGAATCGCCAAGCTACCTAGCATAGGAGGATCGAGCTCACTCCCTTGGAGCAAGAGATTAAAAATGACTGTGAGTCTTGGCTCAAGCGTATCAACATCCACCTTGAGAGACTGCTGGAGAAGGATGACAGGGACAAAACCATACTGAGGCAGGCGGTTTATCATTAGAGGGCATAAAACATGAGTTCTAAGGCTCGGATAAGGAGCTTGAAGGCAAAATTGAGCAAAGCGACAAAGAGGCAAAAGAGGCAAAAAGAGCAAGATCCGCTTCGAATCTTGGCTGAAGCCTCTGTGGCCCAGCATAGTACCTCTTAGAGAACTCCAGCTCCAATTTCAAGAAATTTGGGACAATTTTGGTCACATGGCAAAATTTTGGTCACAACATAGGTTTTTTCTCCCTGTGGCGCAACGCTTAGGATTGGGAGCTCCAAACTACAAATGGTTTGCATTTTTGGATTCAACATGCAAAATAACGACTATTGGTGCATGGACAAGAAATTTGGGCATGATTTGAGTCTCCAGGAGGTCAAAAACACCCAAAAAATGACATCTTTGCTCCTATTTTGACACACAGGAAGCAGTCTTGGGGGAATGACGATTTGCAGGAGAAAATGAGTACCAAATTCAGAAATTCCACTTGGTTTGGAAAGTAGATAGGCCAAGATTTCCAACAAGTACACTTGGGCACATTTTGGACTCCTTCAAGTACCTCAAAACAACCTCCAAAGTGGAGTGGTGCATATAGAATTGGGTGCGGTGCATATAGAGAAAAGTGCCAAATTCACCTCTGTTTCGCGAAATTTCGATTCGCGACTTTCTCCAAGTGGGCCCGATCATCTACATTTCACTCTTTTCGGAAACTAAGGAAAGTTTTAAAGGGTTTGGCTTCTATCCAAGTGGAAAAGGAAGGCAAACGGTCACCCAAGCCATTTGTCATTTTTGTAACGCTGCACCTGTAGCTAATGGTTGGCTTTCCATCTCCATTTTGTAATGATTTGAGAAACTCCCAACTCTTGGTCATTCTATTTCCTCATGGAATAGTCTATTTATTGTATGCAAACCATTTGCAAAGGGTTGGTTGGCTTGTAATTCCTAGGAGACTGTGGGAAAGAAACTATGTTTCTTCATTGTATATTTTGACAGAGGATTAATGAAAGGCAGCGGCTCTGTTTCATGAGATTCATGTGGTTGTGAGTGTAGAAAATGTCTTTTTCCTTATGTTTCATATGTATTTTTTTATGTTTCATAGTTCATTCATATTCATTTCCAGTGAAATTTTCTGAGTAAGATAAGGTAGAATTCATTTTTATTGCTCTTCCTGTGGGAAAGTTTCACGCTGTGTGTTTTTCTTCTTTTGAAAAGGATTCATGTACTTATGCCCTTTTCACCCTCCTAAGCAATCTCTCCATTCCATGTTATTTCAAAATAAATTGCTAGACTTTCCACCTGTCTTGCCTCATGAAGTAATCTGTGCCTTTGTATTACATTCTCTGCTCATTACTGTCTGTTGGTCCCATAACATTCTTGTATCCATATTTACTTCCTAGCCTAAGATCAATATTTCATTGTAAGTCATCTTAGATCATATCGTTTACTTATTCGCTGAGCATGACTCAGAGAGAGCCCTCTCCTGTTCTGGTAGGGCTAGCTACCAGACTGAGCGTGGTTTTTGGTTACCCTGAATTTTGCCTTCCTTCAGCCTAAGGCAGATTTAGGTGCTAACACATGCCATACCATAATTCATGAAGGATTCTAAAATGGTAACCATAGACATTTTTGTACCTCCCCTCACAGGAGATATATTTTATTTCTTGGTAGCTAACATCATCCCAAGGATATGGTATTCTAGCCCTTCTGATGCCATTTTTATCCTCTATAGGGGTTTCATTGTTTTGGAAAACGTTTTACTTAGCAGCCTGGCCAATTGGATTCTCATCCTTACTCCAAGGCAGCCCAAGAGGACGGGTAGTGACCCTACTGATAAATTCAGGGGTTATCTCCATGGAAAGACCTATACAAGTGACAGTGGCATGTGTTCTGGTGTGAGGGACCAAAGAGTGGGAAAATTTTTGAGCAATTTCCTCATCAAACCCTCAGAATTTCTCAAAAAAGTTTATCCAATTTGCTCTTGTGAATATGTCCACTACTTGGGGATGTGTATGGATTCTAGAGAAGTTGGTGGGCTCCTTCCTCATAAAACCTCCTATCATTTTGTTTATTCTTCTTTGGGAAACCAAATGTGGAGAAGCAGACAACAATTTTAATAGATAGACTATGGTTCTTTTTAAGAAATAAGCAGATTTTTTTTTTTTTTTCCTCCACCTAAAGGCTTGATTTCACCCTCAAATTTAAACCACTGCTTGTATATTTTGATATTCAATGGGGGTATTCATGGAACCTACCTCCTCAGCCTGAGAATCATGCTAAAACCTATTTTTTCTCAGTTCAAAACAACTCACTGGCCCTCCTATAGAAGACTGATGTCCCTCCTGTAAAATCCCTGTAGGTGCTCCTGCAAAACCTGTAAGTGCTCCTGTAGAAAATGCTGAGAGCAGGAATATGGGAGAGATCAATGGAGAACAATGGTTATGACATTGTGGGGGGCACGAGGATATTGCAGGAGCGAATTTTTGAGGAGATAATGAAGGAAAAGGTGGTGAGAGTGCTCGAGGAGGAGTAGTTATTACTTTTTATGGATATTTCTGGTGATGGAGGGTGAGCTGGCAAAGTGTACATTGGCCATATTCAGATCGTTGGTCCCCACTTACCTTGTCATCATGGCCCTTTCCTTGTAATCATCCCTCATGATTACATCAGAGTTCACACTTCCTCCACTACCTGTCCTTGACATCTTTCTTGAGTTGACTGTGCGCACATGTCGGTGACATCTTCGGATGAGTGGAGTCAACCAGATGAAGGTGGCCAAGTTAACTGGCCACCTTTCCCTCATTCAACCTCAACCATCTCATTGTTGTTGCAAGTCTTCTAATTACACAGATGCAAACAAAGGAGCAGGTTAGTTAATTACCTGAGATCTGAATGCATTTGTTATGAGGTGTTGTGGCTCTCTCTCTTTGCTACATGCCTTTGTTTTTTTTGCTGCATGTTGTTTTATTTTTGATGTGTGGCTATGCCTTCTATAGGTTCCTCTCTGGTTGGATCTGAGCTTCAGGTGTCTTCTTCAACCTTCATATTTGCACCCTCTTTCTACTCATGCTGGATTTTAATGGGATCAGCTGCTACAGGAATTCCTACAGGAGCTCTTGTAGCTACTTCTCGCCTTGAAAATTCAGCTTATTTTTGTGCTTGGAGCTATGAGGATGATGCCAGAGATGTAGATAGAGATGGAGAGGTAATAGGTAGGCTTTAGGTGAGGTTGATGGTGTTGTTCTCTTTCTTATTTTTTTCTTTTTTTCTTTTCCTGAAGGACTGTTTTTTCTGTGTTTTTCTTGGACAGGAAGAAGAATGATGCTTGGGGTGTGATGCAGGCTTGGAAATGATGGCAAGGAGGTTTGGAGACTACAGTAGGATTTATAAAAAAAATTATGAAGCTTCCCTGTCCCTCAAGTTTCCTTTTATATCCATTTCTAGCTCTTTGTAATTCCTACAGGGGCCTCTTGTAGAAAACACAGAGCCTCCTTTAGAAAACATAGTCTTTGAAAAAGAAGCACAGTGAGGTGAAAGAACTACCAAGAATGATGGAGAAAGGTGTGGCAAGGTAGGATAGGTGTTGGTGTTATTTTCAGGGATCCCTTGGCACCTTCTGCTGCTTCCCATAGTCCTCCTACAAACTTGCAATGCAACTGAAAAATCATTTTTCTTTTTCTCTTTTTTTTTTGAAAACAACTAGGGTGCCTCGGGGAGGTTTTCACCCTAATTACCTGCCCTGAGCACTTCCAAGGGATGTTTTCACTCAGGGATCTTATTTTTCTCTATTTTTTGACATCACTGGGTTGCCTTAGAAGAGGTTTTCAACCGAATGATGGGACTCAAGCGCCTCATGGACGTTTTCACTTGAGTCCTTATTTTTTTTATTTTTTTTCTTCAGTGAGTGGGTCAAGTGGAGGCTAAGATATGCTCCACTACCATCACTGTCTTATTCAAATTTTCAATGAACTCTCGCTTGGAGAGGGGTTTCTTGTAGACTTTCAACCGATGTCCATTGACAAGCATGGGGATGGCTTCATCATCAATGGTCCTTATCAGAACCGAACTATTGTCATTGCATTTCTCCATAGTGTAGGGTCCCAGCCATCTTGTCCTTAGCTTGCCCTTGAAATATTTGTAACTTGAATCATAGAGTAGTGCCCAATCTCCCTCTTGGAATTTCTTCTCCTTGATATTTTTTTCATGCCATATCTTTCTCTGAAGTTGAACTACCTCTGTATGGTGAAGGGCTTGTATTTTGTGTTCATCAAATCCATTGAGTTGGAGTAATCTTTATTTCTGTGCATTGCTAAGGTCTAGGTTCAGCTAAGCTGCCATCCTCAGGGTATTGAATTCAAATTCTATTGACAACAAAGCCTTCTTCTCATAGACCAGTTCATAGGTTGTGAACCCTATAGTGGTCTTCCATGTTGTGTTGTAGGTCAAAGTGGCCTCAACTAATCTGTTCACCCAATATTTTCTGTTGCTTCTCACTACCTTTGTCATGATCCCTTCCAATGCTCTATTAGTGACCTCCACCTGCCCATTGGCTTGTGGATGGTAAGGGGTCGAAGTCCTGTGCTTGATTCTATGATGTGCGAGCAGATCTTCAATCAAATTGGAAGTAAATTGACTACCTTGATCTATGACCAACTCTCTTGGATACCCAAACTTGTAGAATATGTTTTCTCTCAAATATTCAACTACTTTTTCCTATGTCACTGCTTTGATTGCTTTTGTCTCTGCCCACTTTGTCAGGTAATCAGTGCACACAATGATGCATTTCTTCTGCTTTGAAGGAGGGATGGTAGGACCCACAAAGTCCATGCCCCACTTCTCAAATGGCTCAAAGGTCACTTGCGGTTGCATGGGCATATCATCCTTTGGAGTAGGTTTCCCCATCCTCTGACACCAATCACACTGGCTAGTATATCTCCTCACATCCTGATGAAGAGTGGGCCAGTAGTAGCCTGCTTGTAGTATCTTGAAGGTAGTTCTTTTTGCTGCAAAATGACCTCCTCAAGGCCCATCATGACATGTCAGGAGGATGTCAAAGACTTCCTCCTCCCTAACACATCTCAAGAACTGATCTAGGCCAAGTTTGAAGAGATTGGCCCTAATCCAGGTGAAAGGGGCACTTTTCCTTACTATCTTTCTCTTCTCCTTTGAGGACAGGTCTGGTGGGAACTGTGCTGAAACCAAGTAGTTTGTAGAGAGAGTATTGAGATAGCAAATAGGTGTTCATCTGGCATTCGGTCATCCACCATTCCTTCTTCACCTGCAGGCAAATTTAGTCTAAGAAAAATGTCAGCAACAACATTTTCTTTACTAGGCTGATCAATAATGGTCAAATCAAACTGTTGCAGTAAAATCAACCATCTAATAATGCGAGAATTCACATCCGGTTTGTTTATTAAATATCTTATTGCAGCATGATCGGTGTGCACAAAGGTTTGATAGCCTGTGATATAATGTCTAAATTTGTTTAAGGAATGCACAATAGCTAGGAGTTCCTTCTCGGTCACTGTATAGTTTAACTCGGCCTTTGACAATTTTTTTATTATAAAGTATATGATATAAGGAAAGTTTTCATCAATTTGTCCCAAAGATGCTCCTATTGCTTTGTTCGAGGCATCTGTGTGAATGTGGAAAGGTAGGGCCCATTTTGGGCCTCTCAGAATTGGGGCAGTCACGAGCTTGCTCTTCAAGGTATCTAGGTCTTCTTGACAGTTTTCTAACCATATAAACTCGACATATTTACCTAAGAGGCAAAACCAAGGAGAGGCTAGCTTGCTGAAATCTTTAATGAATCTCTGGTAATACCCAGCTAAGCCTAGGAAACATCTGATATCTCTCACTTTTTGAGGAGGTGGGACCCTTTGGATGATGGAAATTTTGTTGGGGTCCACCTGCAGTCCTTGTTGAGATATTGCATGACCTAGCATGGTCCTTTCAGTTATCAAAAATTCACATTTTTCTGAACTGAGGGACAGGTTCATCACAATACACTTGTTTACAATTTTTCTTAGATTATATAAGGCTTCGTGAAAGTCAAAACCATAAGGAGTAAAGTCATCCATGTATATCTCTACTGCATCATGAACTAATTCAAAGAATATACTCAATACCACTCTTTGGAAAGTGGCGGGAATGTTACACAAACCAAAAGGAAGGACCCGATATGCAAAGGTACCCCAAGGGCAAGTGAATGTGGTCTTATCTAGGTCTTCCAGGCTGATTTGAATCTGATTGTACCTGCTAAACCCATCTAGGAAAGAGAAAAACGTTTTCCCTACCAAACCGTCTAACACTTTGCCTATGAAAGGTAAAGAAAAATGGTCCTTTTTAGTGGCTTTCTTCAATTCCCAATATTCAACGCAGATTCTCCACTTACCATTTGTCTTTGGCACTAGCACCAAAGGAGAGACCCATTCACTGTCAGAGATGGGATAGATGAATCTTGCATCAAGCAATTTCTGTAGTTATTCCTTAACAATATCTTTAAGTGATGGATTCATCCTCCTTTTAGGCTGCCTGACTGGCTTGCAACCCTCCTTGATGTGTATATGATGAGTACATACTGAAGGGTGCACTCCCTTCATCTCCTTATAACTCCAGGCGAAGGCATCTAGGTGTTTTCTCGGCATGCTACACAGTTCCTTCTCTTGGGAAGTGGATAGGGATGGATTGATTTTCAAGGTTCTTTCTAGGCTGAACTCTATATTCTTAACATAGAGAGGAGTGGAGTCAGGCGCACAGAGACCAGTTGAGGGGTTGTTTTGGGTTTCTCTTACTATGTCCTCTAATGGTGATACACTGGGAGGTGGATTCTGAATCAAATTTTCAACGATATCATCCTCATCTTGTGGTTTTCCCCCCATGGCGATTTCTAATTCACAAAGTGGTGCAGAATAGACTTCATCCTCATCTTCCTCCTCCAACTAGAGAGGTAGATCATGCTCTAACAAGGGATGGGTAGGAGGATATAGGATTAACTGCTTGGATATATGCCTATTCTTTATGGTCATGTTCCCAGCTCAACAGCTGATGTAGGCATCGGCGGTAGCCAACCAGGGTCTTCCTAGAATGAGAGGATACCCAGTGAGCTTTGCCTTTGGCTAGAGAACTAAAAAATCAGCAGGGTACTACCAAGAATCAATGGATACCATCACATCTTCCACAATCCCCTCAGGGGTCACGGTGGAGTGGTCTGCTAACTGTAGCACGGTCATGGTCTTCCTCAAGGAGCCCTGGAGGTTGAGTTTGAGCATTGTGTCCTTTGTCATCACATTAATGGTAGCTCCTATATCAATCAAGGTGTGTGGGATCATGGTGCCATTGATGTGGACATCAACTACTGGGCTTCTAGGGTCCAGATACTTTGGAAGATTACCTGCCCTAACATCAAGTCATATAGTTGCCCTATTTGGGGCATCTCTCTTGCGCCTTCCTAGATGCCTCAAGCACTTCTCTTTGATCAACCTATTGTAGATAGGCACATCTTTTATGGCTTGGAGAAGTGGTATCTTCGCACATAAATGTTTCAATTCTCCTAGGAGTTTAGTTTCTTTTGGGGTAGGCTGGACTGTCACGGATAGTCTCTCAGGAAAGGGTGGATTTGCTTTAGGTTCACTTTCCTCTTTATCTTCCTCAACCTCCCTGGGTGGAGGCTAGCTATCTGGAAGAACTTTCCTAGATCGCAAGTTAATTTCCTGAATCTCCACAGTGTAAGTTGGGCATGATGGTTCCCCACTATACACTTGTTGAGTTTGTCTATTGTTTGGGTTCGGATTCGGTTGGGCAGGCATTTGGGGTTGTTTGGGAGGAGCAGGAGGTAACGGTTGTGGCTTGGCAGATGGTGGAGGAAAAACAGAGGGAAGAGAGTTGTATTAGGGCCTCCACCCCTGATGAGGTGCATTCCACTGAGGTGGTGGTTGAGCATAGGATTGAAATGAATGGATGGCTAGTTGGGCATGGTATTGAGATGTGAAGGACCAAGGAGGAGGTGTGGACTAGGAAGGATGAGCAGGGGGGGCCCAAGAAGGTATGGAAGTGACTTGGTTGGGGTTGTCGTATGCCTGAGATGTCCCTTGCATCCCTTGTTGATATGGTCTAGGTCCATGCTGCCTCCTTTGGTTTATGTAAGAGAGTTATTCGGTGACTCCCTTAGCCCCTTGATATATAGCTTTAAGTTTGGGTAAGGAAGGACACTTGTCTGTAGAATGATTTTCTTCACAGACTGAACAAACTTCTATAGAGTTCAATGGGCATTCATTCCTAGGATGCCTCCTGGTGCACCTAGGGAAAAAATTGGCCAAAACCCTCTCTGGTTCCTCTTGTTTCCTTTTGATATGCAAGATATCCATTTGCATGGCAAGAGTCTACAACATCGCACTCTTGAAGTCTTCCATCATGTTTCCAATTTCTCCTTTAATGGATGAGTTAGAGGAAGAGGTACTAGCTATGGGTTGACTCCCCCTACCTTTCTTTCTGGCTGCTCTAGAATGGTTTATAGAAACAGTCTTTATGTCCTCATAGGATAGTTGGTAGATGTCTCCCCTGGCCAGTAGATGGAGGGTGTCTAAAAGATCTTCCTGAATTCCCCTGAGCAGGACCAGCTTCAGAGACTCAGGGTCAAGTGTACACCTAACCCTTTTGTAACTGAGTTGGAACCTTTCCTCATAGTCTTCCAGGGACTCATCACTTCCTATAGTCATTCGAAAAATTTCTTATTTAGTATCTTTTGACCTACAATAGTCTCGATACTTGTTGTTAAAGGCTTGCTGCATCTGCACCCAAGTTGTGATGTTATTGCCAAGTAATCCCATGAACCAGCTCAATGTAGAATCCTTGAGAGTAGAAGGGAACATTTTCAACTTTTTCTCATCTTCTGCATAGTCATAGGTTCGACAGATAACAACAAACTCAAACAAAAAGGTGTCAAGATCTTTTGTAGTCAGACCGTGGAAATGAGGTAGGGCGAAAGGGCTTATATTCTTCATTTTGGTGTCCCCATTGATCTCCCGAATGAGAAAGGTACCCTCTATTCTCTCTCCATTCCCCCCATCATTTATGTGTTTAGCCATTGGCTTCAAAGGAATGTTTTCTTCTTCTTCTTCCTCTATAGGTCCTTCAAATATGTCTGGTTGTTCACCTAAGGGTTCTTCTTGATCGCAGCCACTGAAGAATAGAGAAGGTTGGCTGTGTGAAGTAGTGGGGGTGTTGGGAATTTTTTTTCTAAGTTATCTCTATTCCTACGAGGCATGAAAGGAAATATTTTTGGTTGGTTTTTGTTTCTTTTTCCCCACACAGATAGTACCTGCAAAACTGAAATTGAACGAAAAAAACAAATTGCAACTAGCTGAAGTGAACTTGCTAAAATGAAATTTGCAGAATTGAAAAGGAAAGCAAGGAAATGCAGAACTTGAAGGAAAATAAATAACTAGTCTACTCTTTCTGAAATGAAATTTGCAAAATTGAAAAAGAAAGCAAGGAAATGCAGAACTTGAAAGA
The DNA here is from genome assembly GCA_000404065.3 of Pinus taeda. Taxonomy (NCBI): domain Eukaryota; kingdom Viridiplantae; phylum Streptophyta; class Pinopsida; order Pinales; family Pinaceae; genus Pinus; species Pinus taeda. Next base: position 32,565 of record APFE030605669.1, read on the forward strand.
AGAGAAAAGACTAGTCTACTTTTGCTGAAATAGACTATTAGCGGAATGTTGCAATAGAAAATAAAAGAAAGAAGTAATCATAGAATACTCTGATGCTTCCCCAGCAATGACACCAAAATTGGTGAGCACCAATATTGTAGCGATAATGTTGCAACTCCTGGGCTCCCTACTTTACTCTTATCAACCCGGTAGTTCGTAACAAACTTGGAAATGACAGTGTTGTATGCACAAGTACTAGTTCTTACTATAGGTTGTCACTTGGTCAGTCAATGCAAGATCACTAGGAG
>APFE030605669.1:44703-79929 GCA_000404065.3 Pinus taeda
AGTCAAAATCAATAACCCTTTGAGAGAGCCCTCTCAGGCTAAGGAGGCTAAGCCTTAGTCAAAAGATTGGTTTGAAACGGTTACTTGAAGTCTTCCTGGTCTGCAGCCTTCCAGGGTCTGATTTTGAGATAACAACCCCCACAAATACCTACATGAAATTGATCTATAACTCTTGTCTCACTTTTTGTTAAGCATAATAAAAGGGTCTTTAGTGGATCTTTCCAATAGAGATTTTCATTGATGATGCAATATTTTATGGCCTTTAACTTGAGGGTTTTGCATTGGTCTTTTGTGAATCTAGGTGGAAACTCAAAATTTTGAAGAAAATGCACAATATCATTGTACCATTCAGAAAGAAGGACTTTTTCATTGATGTGGAGTGGAAGGGTAACGACTTTGGCTGAATATGGAGATTCTTGTGGCTTCTCCTCTATTGGATAAGGTTCTTGTGGGTTCTTCTCAGTTGGAGAAGGTTCTTGTGGATTCTTCTCTACTCAAATCTACATCAAAAAATTTATCCCCAAAAATTTACAATTGAATTTTGCTAATATTTTGGCTAAACCCTGACCCTCTACAAACTTTGTAGTTTTGATAATGAGATCAAATTCTAATATCTTGGTGATCCATCTTCCTCTTCGACCATCTATATCAGGTTGTGATAAGACAACTTTAACAACACTGTTTAGAACATAGGAAATAATGGAAGAATGGATAATACAGACTTTTAAAGCTTTCAAGGCTTGAACTAAGGCATAGGCTTGTTTTTCAATAATGTCATATTTTAATTCAGAATCTCTCATGACTTTACTGAAAAAGGAAATAGGCTAGTCATCTCCATTTTCATTTTTTTGCAAAAAGAACAGCAGCTAGGGTATTTTCAGAAGCAAAGTAAAAAATGTTTAAGGGTTTAGAATAGTCTGGACTAGCTAATACTGGGGCTTAAGAGATGGCTTCGTTAATTTTGTTAAAATAAAATCTTGTCTAAACTTTCCATTTTACCTCATGGCCCTTTCTCAGCATATTAGTGATATCTTTAACTATTTCAGCATAGTTAGGTATGAATCTCCTCATAAATTTGATTTTCCCAAGAAAAGCTTGAACTTCCTTTTTTTTCCTTGGTAATGAAAGTGATTGGATGGCTGAAACTCTTTTTGGGTCAATGACTACTCCTAACTTTGAAATAATATGACCCAGTAATTTTCCTTCTTTAATGACACACAAGGAATTCTTTGGAATTAGTGATATCCCAAACTCTCTACACCTATCAAAAACCTTTCTCAAGTGTTCTAAGTGTTGTTGATATAAATTTGAAAATACAATTAAATCATCTAGATAAATGAAAAAAAACTTGTTAATATTACCAGCAAATGCTAAATCCATGGCTCTTTGGAAAGTATCTCTAGAATTTGTTAGTCCAAAAGGAATCCTTTACATACATGAATTTTTGGCTTATATGGGCCTTACCCAGGTTCAAAAGAATTATTTATCCAGGCAAATCCTGCAGCTACCAGACCTTTCGGCAACAACCCGCAGAGCACGGACTGAGGTCTCACCCGAGGTAGCATGGGAGGGTGCTGGAACGAGGTTTCTGCACCCTTGGGATGTCTATATGTGGTCTGTAGGGTTCACGCACCATTCTGCAGCCTCTCACTACTCTGTATTCGCGTAGATCCAGACCCAGAATAAATTTAACCTTTTATTATCGCGCTGTTTACAAATCTCATATATTTGATGAAGTATTGTAGACCAGATCTACTTAGGAGGGTCTTTAAGCAAACATTTAACAAATTTAACACGTTCGCACACTCAGAATAAACTCAAATTCACATACATCTATAACATAAGCATGTGCACATAGATCAAATAGTTATATTAACCATTCATACAGTCAAATTCGCAATAACTCAGATTGTAACATAGAATTTATAGAAGAAACTTATCTTTATTTCCACTTTAGCACCAATACATCCAAATCCGCCCTGTGCACTTAGCTGTAGGGGTCCGCGTACATAGCTACAGACTCTTCCAGGCCTCTGCGCAAATAGCTGCAGAGCCTCTATCCACTACCCAAACCTTCGACTTAGACTTACAAATGCTTTTAGACTATTCTTCTCAAAAACCCATTACAATTCAGATCCAAGATCATACCCAAAAAGAACTGCCTTTCCCTCATAGAGCCACGCTCTATTTATACCTTCTTATGGTCTGAGAACTGACTTACTTCCTATTATTTTATATTATTTCTTGGGTGGACAACCCTTTGACTCGACCTTTTACATTTCGCACTCCACATATTTCGGAGGTTTATAATATTTTTATCCTACCTTCTAGGCTATCAGACCCAAAACTGTTACGTGGGACCTCCGCTACCCAACAGTCCCCCAACACAATCATCGTGACTCGTCCCAAGTTACTCATTGTTACAGCGAGAGGCGTTGTCTTGGATTTGTGGTTCACCTTCCTCTAAGTGACGCTCGTTGTTCTACTGCTTCTTCATTGTTTCCTACAACACTTCCTCTGACTCCTGCTTCGTTGTTTCTACCAATTCTTGTGACCGATAATGCTCATTCTGCTCTGCTCGGTTAATATAGAACACCTCCTCCTAGGATTTAAGCTCTAGTGGGGGAGCCGCATACAGGACCTTCTTGTACAACCGTAGCCATTTTGGGTCTCCGTATCTACTCTTCGCACTGTCTATGGCAGCTTGTGTTGCAATTTTGCAAGACCTGTGCTCCTGTCTGCGAGATCCCAATCCTTAAGGTCCTTCAGAGACAACTTATTAACTTCGTTTCTACCAGTGGTCTCCATTTGTCCATCCTTTCGCCTTTCTTTTGTGGTTTGCCGACCTGCCCCTCGGCGAGCCGATGAAATCCGGACCAATTCTGCTGCGTGTCTCCCCTTTTCCGGTACATCCCCTACTGTTGATGTTGCACACTGTGGGGTGCCTGCAGCTATCACCACCATGTTCCTTAGAGAGTCCTGTTTCTTCAGTAGGCATATCACCACCCTTGTGCTTACTCCTGGTGTAGAGATAATGAAAAGCTCCATATCGATAACTAGCAAGTGTTTTCCAGAAGTGTAGATCGCCCGGTGGATGCCTCTCGATGATTTATAAGCGATTCAAATTTCAAATTCACTGGTTCGTGCCTATTGTATCATCCTCGTGTAAAATTTGTGGCAGCTCATCCCATATCTGGCTCGTACTCCCTCTCTTAAATGCCCGCTGCCCACTCCCTTTTGCCATAATGCAGACATCTTGTCATGAATACTTATAGGAACGGTCACCTTTCTTCTTAGCAACGCATCAATGCACCTCTTACTATGCAACCGCGATCTTGTTGATGAGCCCAATCGACGCATAGCGTAGTGCTCACACCTCCTTCCCCTAGACTACTTTACTGTCCCGTGCTCTCTTTCAACTAGATGGAGTGGTGAGACTATCCCTCAAATGGTTATTCAGGCGGCCGTCCCGCCCATGTAGAGCTTCAGGTGACTGCCATTCAGTCGGCCCAGGAAAGGGTCTCCATTGAGTTTGACAAGCTAAACCACGCCCCCATCGATAACTTCTTTGACAACATAGGGTCCCAATCAATGCATTCTGAGTTTTCCAAGGAATTTTTGAAACGTATTGTCATATAGTAGTACTAAATCATTCTCCTTGAAGGTCCGCACCTTGATATGGCGATTATGCCATGCTTTCTCTCAATGTTTATGTACTTGCTGATGGAATCTAGCCAAAAACCATTCCTCCTCTAGTTCCTCTAACTGTGCGAGCCTTTCTTCCAAAGCCCCGCGGTCTGCCATACCTGTGATTATCGCAATTCGCAGACTAGGCACAATATATTCCATAGGCATAACGGCCTCCTTGCCATAGACTAACCGAAAAGGTGTTTGGCTCGTCGGCTTCTTGCACGTGGTTCGGTATGCCCATAGCACAGCAAGGATGTGCAAGTCCTAGCCATTGCATTGCGCATTACAGACCTTGGTCAAAGCGGTCTCCAAGATTTTGTTGAATGCCTCAACTGTCCCATTCACTTGCGGGTGGTATAGCATACTTTGTTGGTGATATATCTGGAATTCCTCAGTGAGTGCACTGATTATTTCATTTAGGAAATGTGTTCCCCGATCGCTCATGATAATTTCGAGACATCCAAATCTTGTCAATACGTTCTCGAACATAAACTTCACAGCTGTTGCAGCCGTGAAATCCTTAACCAGTTGTGCCTCTACCCATCGGGTCAAATAATCTTCCATGGTGATGATATAGCACACGCCTGTCTTCCCTCGTGGCTTGATAGGTCCTACGAAGCTGATTTCCCACTACTCGGATGGTTGTAGCGTCATTTGTGGTTGAAGCAGCATTTCATCTCTCCGCAATAGTTTCCCCATCCATTGACATATGTCGCAGGCTCCACAGTATGCTTTCGAATCCTGATGCAAAGTGGGCCACCATAATCCTGCGCGAAGAATCTTCTAAGTTGTGGCGTGACTCACATAATGTCTGCCAGCAATGCCCCCATGTGCTTCAGCCAGGATCTATCCTCGCTTGAACTCCCAGACATATCTACGCAATATTTTGTTGTTGCCCATTTTGTAGAGGTGCCTTGCAATCACAATGAAGTCTGTTATGCATATCACCAATTCCTTCTTCTGTTGAATAGAATATCCCTACGGTGCGGTTCGTGTAGTTAAGAAATGGATTATATCCTCAAAGTGACCATCCGCTACACGCACCGCATATAGTTGTGCATCCGGGAGTCCATCCTCTAGATTTGTGGGTTCTTTGCCAGTCTCAATTCAGGACAGGTGATCAAGGCCTACATTTAGATGTCCTGACATTACGACGACCTCAAAGTCATTCTCCTAGAATAACAATAACCATCTACAAATGTGCCCCCCAATATAGGCTTGTTCACTAGGTATTTTAATGCCGAGTGATCGTTATACATCTTAAAGTGGCCTCCAAGCAGATAGTGGTGGAATTTTTGAAGCACATATACCATAGCTAATCCCTCGCGCTCAGTAGTGGAGTAATTCTTCTCAGCCTTTGACAACCGAAAACTTGTGAACGCAATTGGGTGGTCAATTCCCTCTGCTCCTGGTTGAGTAAGTACCGCCCCTAATGTGATAAATGACGCGTTGACATGCACATGAAATTCGACATCCCATTTTAGAAAGACCAATATAGGGGTTGATGCCATCTTTTCCTTAAGCATCTCTAGACTTTTGTTACATTCCTCATTCCAGAAATAAGTAGCATCCTTCTTCAGCAACTATTCCATCAGAGCCATGATCTGAGCATAGCTTTTGATAAACTTTCGATAATACCTCGTGTGTCCTAGTGTGGCATGTAATTGTTTGACACTTCGCGACGATTGCAGATTGAGTATGATGGTGATCTTTGCCAGATCCACCATCAGGCCTTGCTTACAGACCACATGACCTAGTAGGTTCCCGAATGGGACAAGGAAAGTACACTTCTTTAAGTTTAGCGCAATCTGGTGTCGGCAGCAAGTATCCAGCATTAACCGTAAGCTCACTATGTGCTTCTTAACCAATCCAAACATGATCCAGTCATCAAGATAGACCTCTAAGATTTTTTGTATAAATTCTTTGAATGCCGCTACCACTATTCGTGAAAATATTGTCGGCACATTCTTCAATCCAAAGGGCATCACTGTGTACTGAAAGCATCCCCATTAAGTGGAAAACATTGTTTTACTCTTGTCCTCTGGCGCAATATTGATCTGGTGGTATCTAGAGAACCCATCTGTGAAGGAGTATGCTTCCTGCCCCCCCACATTTCCCAGTACCTCATTTGTAAATGGTGTTGGAAAAGGATCGTTATCGTAGGCATCATCGAGCTTCCTGAGATCCATGCAGATGCGAATCTCACCCTTCTGTTTCTTCTCCTGCACAACCATTGGACTTACCTAGTCGGACTCCTTAATTGGTTCAATGATTCCTACTGCCAAGATCTTGTCCAGTTCTTTGCGGACCTTTGCTTTATATTTTGGATTCAATCGGTAGGGTCATTGCTTTACTGGGTTCGTGTCTAGCTTCAATGTTATCTTCATCATTCCCAAGTCTCCTAGGATCCCTTTTAGCTCCGTGATTTTTGTTGGGAACAAATCTCGATATTCCCGAAGCAATTCGATGACCTTCGCTAATGTGGCGTCATCCAAATAGTCCCCAAGCATTGCATACATCGGCTCTTCTTCAATTCCGATATTGACTTGTTTTGTTTTCAACGATGTCGTGAAATCTGGATCTTTGATTTCGGGTTCGCACACCTCACGACTCCCCTATGATTCCATAATATTGACGTTTCATGGATCGTCCTCCTCATCTTCTACTTGGACATTATAGCATTCGAGGGCTTGGCTCAGCTGCCACGACTAGTCGGGCTACACAATTCCTTCTAGTTATAGTGGCGTCTTGAAAATGGCAACCTTTACCAGTTGTAATGCTTTGTCCACGGGATTCATCCATTGGTCTTCAAAGAGGAATGCCGACAAAAACCCTGCACGCAAGATAACCCACTGGCCTATGTTGTGCCGGAGCTCTGCTTCGGTATACCATTTTCTGGGAATGACGTCCAGGGTGTGATAAAATAAGTGCACCCATTCTAGCTTAGATTCCCCTCCGTAGGCTTTGATCCATCTGGTAAGGTGCATGTGTGGGTCATCACGTCCATTGTATTTCTCTGTGATGCGTAGTTCTGGCTTCCCAAATCTAATCTTCATCATACGCCTACAGGTGCGCCAATCTTCAAAAGTCCCTTTGTGTGTTACCCACCATCACACAGGTGTTGCGCGCCATGCCCACCTCATTACATCAAACCATTGGTGCTCTGGTACAGCGATTTCAAACTTGGTCAGGAATTCATCTATTATTGTCAGCCCATCATATGTTGGAAATTCGCAATCTTGGGCCCTCACGCAGTACAGAGATTCCGTCACCATGTTGTAATGTAGCGTGGTCACTCTGTTCAACCTGTTGCACCACCACTCGTCTTCCTCATCTGAATCAGAAGTGCAGGATTCTCCACAGCCCCATGATATTCTTCTATCCTCCATTGTCTTGACCCATTCTCGCTTTTGTGCATACATTTTGTAGCTACAATCTATGTCATTGTCGCTTTCCTTGTCGCGCATAGGTTCAATGTAGCGTGGTCCCTCTAGTCGCAATGGTGTTGGTCCCCTCATTGCCACATAATTTATTGAGATTGGGCAGTGATCTTTATCGTGTCCCTAACTCCTGCACTTTATACTCCATACTTCCTCCTAGACTTCTGGTTGCGGTGCCTGTTCTTGTTTTAACTTCTTCATTTCCAAACACAAATTTTGGATCTGCGCTTGGATTTGTTGAACTCCCAACCCTGGGTCTTGTAACAAAGTTTCATACAACGTCATCGCTGTCTCTAATGCTTTAGCTTGGGTTGAGATCTTCTGTTGTGACAAAGTTGTCCTCAGATGTGGTGTTAAGGATCCATAAACCAAGCACAGTGCTTCACATCCGCCAATTTCATGTTAGCCTCGCGAATAGTACTTTTTAGTCTTTGGTTCAAATCCCACGGTGTTACACCATGCATCATCACAATCTCCTTGAACCCTATGATTGACTGTGTTTTCTTCGGCTGGCTAAACTCTTTCTTTAACTCGGTTTGGATTTTTTTTGTCCCCGTCATTGGGTGATCGCTTGAGTACTTTATGTACCATGTCAGTGCCTTTCTGATATTATCATCCGTAATTCGCTGTGTGTTCCATACTGATGTTAACACAAACCATAATTGTTTCAGGTCTTCACCTCCTGCTCCTTTGAATACCGATAGCTGGATCATGCTCGTCATTGTTACCCTTGTCAATGTACTAAGCTACTACTGTTCCTGGTTCCTTTGATCCTTCCAGTTCACATCAAACAACCCTTAGGAAAATCCCAGTCCCAGAAATGGAACCATTTGTTGGCTTATATGGGCTTGACCCAAGTTCAGAAGAATTATTTAGCCAAGCAAATCCCGCAACTATTGGCCCTTTCGGCAACAGCCCGCAGAGCGCGGACTGAGGTCTCACCCGAGGTAGCAGGGGAGGGTGCTGGAACTAGGTTTCCGCACCCTTGGTGTTAGGTAAACTTGACTCAGGATAGAGTCAAAGTTGACCAGGTTAAACAGTGATGGTTTTGGGGCACATGGTATTATGCACCCATAGTATTCTACCCACGGTATTATATGTAATGGAGCTTATAAAAGGCTGGAAGGACTTCATTGTAATTCAAGACCTAGATGTGAGCGGTGAAGGCTCACTTGGTCGGATTGGCCAGGGTTTTGGCCAATGTTAATAAGATCTTATTAGGTTGGGTTTTTCCCCGGATTTGGGGTTTTCCCAGATAAACATTTGTGTTTATGTGTTTATGGTTGTTGATGGTTATTTTTATATTTATTCCTCTCCGTAATTAATTTGTGTTCTCGAGTAAATTACTCAACAACTGGTATCAGAGCTAGATATTGGTTTCAAAGGGATTCTTTGATGCCAGGGGTTTATAGTGCCTGATGAGATCAATGCAGCCTTTTTACAGATCTAGGTCTTGAAAATAATGGTGGAACAATCGTACAAGGAAGAACCTCGAGGAGAATGTGTAGAAGATAGTGCTATAATTGCCAGGGATCGCAGTGTATTTGCGATATTTACTAGTTTGGAACAGGTTGACGAATTGTTCGGGATTCATGTGGCTATTTAAAGAAGGTCAGCAGAAGAAAATTGTTCATGCGGCTTTGAAAATTATTTGTTTTCTGCTACGTGAGGACATCGGCGCTGGAATCTACGAGGTTCTCATTGAACTTGCAGTTGGAGTGGTTTGATAGAAGTTTTTGAGCAAATCAAATTGAGAGAGGATGGATTAGAATCGCAGCAGCAATAAACAAACAAAAAAAAAATTAATGAAGTCAAAATTATTGCATGTAAATGGGAATACTACTGTAAGACCTGGTAAGGCATGTGTACCCCTCGGTGATCACTGGTAAAGTCTTGGTTAGACCTAGGTGATAGGGGGGATGTCGGGTTAACAATACCCTAGGTAAAAACTCTAAGGGGGGTAAGAGCTAGAGTAAGCGGGATTGTCTCACTTAGCAGGTTTGGTTGGAGTTAGTCAAAGAACCCCAAGTCAAGTTTAAGGGGGGAATTGTTAGGTAAACTTGACTCAAGATAGAGTCAAAGTTGACCAGGTTAAATAGTGATGGTTTTGGGGCACATGGTATTGTGCCCCCCTAGTATTCTGCCCATGGTATTATATGTAATGGAGCTTATAAAAGGCTGGAAGGACTTCATTGTAATGCAAGACCTGGAGGTGAGCGGTGAAGGCTCACTTGGTCGGATTGGCCAGGGTTTTGGCCAATGTTAATAAGATCTTATTAGGTTGGGTTTTTCCCCGGATTTGGGGTTTTCCCAGATAAACATTTTTGTTTATGTGTTTATGGTTGTTGCTGGTTATTTTTATATTTATTCCTCTCCGTAATTAATTTGTGTTCTCGGGTAAATTACTTAACACTTGGGATGTCTAGATGTGGTCTGGAGGGTTCGCGCACCATTCTGCAGCCTTGCGCTGCTCTGTATTTGCGTAGATCTGGACCCGGAATAACTTTAACCTTCTATTATCGCACGGTTTACAAATCTAATCTATTTGATGAAGTATTGTAAACCAGATCTACTTAGGAGGGTCTTTAAGCAAACATTTAACAGATTTAACCCGTTCGCACACTCAGAATAAACTAAGATTCACGTACATCTATAACATAAGCATATGTGCATAGATCAAACAGTTATATTAACCATTCATACAGTCAAATTCGCGATAACTCAGATTGTAACATAGAATTTATAGAAGAAAATTATCCTTATTTCCACTTTAGCACCAATACATCCAGATTCGTACTGCGCACTCAGCTATAGGGGTCCATGCACACAACTGCGGACTCCTCCAAGCCTCTACGCAAATAGCTGCAAAGCCTCTATCCACTACCCAAACCCTCGACTCAGACTTACAGACACTTTCAGACTATTCTTCTCAAAAACCCATTACAATTCAGATCCAAGATCATACCCAAAAATAACTGCCTTTCCCTCATAGATCCGCATTCTATTTATACCTTCCTATGGTCCACGGACCGATTTACTTCCTATTATTTTATATTATTTCTTGGGCGGACAATCCTTTGACTCGAACTTTTACATTTCGTGCTTCGCATATTTCGGAGGTTTACAATATTTTAATCCTACTTTCTATGCTATCAGACCCAAAACTATTACGCGGGACCTTCGCTACCCAACATGAATGTACCCCAAGGAGTTGTGAATGTTGTCTTTTCTCTATCATCTTGGCTCACCATAATCTGATTGTATCCAAAACAACCATCTAACATAGAAATTCAATTAGAACTAGAAACCCTTTGAAGTAATTGATCCATCTTGGGCAATGGATAATTATCTTTTAAGGATGACTTGTTTAAGTTCCTGAAATCCACACAAAATCTAATTTCAACATTTTTCTTTCTCACTGGAACCAAATTTGATATCCAATCAGAATATCTTAAGGGAACTACGACCTTGGAATCCAATATCTTTTTAAGTTCCTTTTCAATTGTGGGTAGCAAGACTGGATTTATTCTCCTTAATTTTTGCTTAAAAGGTTTAATATTTGGTTTCAAAGGAATTTTATGCTAGATGAGTGATGTGTCATGGGTTTTTAAATCATCATAAGACCAAGTAAAAACATCTTTGTAACTCCTAAGTAGAGATAGATATTTATCTTTTATTTCCTCTCGTAATGATGTAGAGATTTTAACATTTCTGGTTTCTTCTTGAGATCCTATGTTCAATTCTTTTATATCTTCCTCAGATGAATTTGATAATCAATTTTTTGGAACATCATTATGGTCAAACAGTTTTCCAGAGGGATTAAGCCCTTTTGGATGAAATTGGTGGGTAATTTAATGATGTTATGGTCAACTATTTTTGAGTTTAATTGTGAAGGTTCATTTTCATTATTCAACTCTTTACCATCAAGTTGTTCTTCTTCGATTTGTAAGACTGAAAATTCATCAATTACCTGCAAAAATGACTTTAGTTGTTCATCATATTCAAATATTTTCCAATATTTAATATTATTAGGAATTGATGGTCTGTATTTTACTTGAATATGATATTGTAATTGTATTTGATCAGGAAATTTAAAAGAACTAGCTAAAACAACTAAAGAATCTACATGAATATTTTCATTTCTTGGAATAGCAGTGATGTTAAATGCCTGAAATAAATTATCCATTGAGTCCCATACCTCATTTATGTATGATCTAAGTCTAGGATGTTTTGTTTGACAAGATTCCTTACTTGTTTAACAATGAGCTCTGAGTCACTAAATACACTTAAATTTTGTATTTTAAGGCTTTTAGCTAATTCCAACCCTAGAAGTAAAGCTTCATATTCTGCAACATTATTTGTAACATTAAACTCTAACTTATAAAATAGAGTTATGTTCTCTTTATCTGGTGAAATAAGTACAATACCAGCTCCAGCTCCTCCTTTTGAAAAAGCTCCACCAAAGTATAATCTCCAAATATTAGTTTTGACAGTCTCAAGTTTATCCACTATCTATTCAATGGTAATTTGAGTGCTTTGTAAACTATTTGATGATAGTGTGAAACATCCAAACTCTTGGTCAATTGCATAAATAGGATGAGCTTTTGCTTGATCAGCTCTACAAACAGTATTGATGAATCTAACCTCCCTGTATAATCTTAGCTGTTCACCTCCATATACAGGAATAGTAGCATAAGACATGTCCATTTACAGACTTCCTCCTAATTTGGCACAACATGATCTAGACAATAACATGCCAAATTTAGGAGAAATATATGTAACTACAATATCTCGTACTACGCTCTTAACACATGTTTCTACTAGAGTGACAACTAAGTATTTTATAATTCCAAGACAGTGTACCTTCTTTGAGTCAAACATATATAAATCATGACAGGCTCTGGTAACCTGTAATTGAACTTGATCCATGATCACTTTAGGCATCAGATTATGGGAAGCCCCAGAATCTAACATACAATCGTATAATAGAAAATCGTGAACTTTTAAAGTGACATAAAAAGGTGGTACATTTTCATCAACCATATTGAAACTGGGACCAAATATTACTTAAGGTTTATCATCTTGCAAGATTATAACATCTCCTTCAGCATCAACGCTTGAAGATTGAATCCATTTAGAAGCTTGAACTTTATACCCTGGATTTTTGGAAAGTTTAGATAAGGGAATAAGTATTTTGACCCTTTCAATTTCTCTTTCCACATTGAAAGTAGTTAAAGTTGTTTTATCAACTGAATTTGGTTCATTTGATTGATTCAATGGTTGAATTGTTGTTGTTTGAGTTTTAGTGGTGTTAATTGGTGGTTCATTTACAACGGAATTCTTAGGAGGTCTACTAGGCCCTAGACTTGGTCTTAAACCATATCTTATATTTAATTCTGCAATTAAGAATTTTGAGAAGGCCTGATATTTTGAAACTTGTGAGTTTTCTTGATTTTACTGTGGGAATTGATTTTGAGAGAGGGCGAAAATGGCATTTAGAACTGATGAGTTATCAAAGCTATTGATGTCATCTGTAATCAGAGAGCTAGTGTCTTCAGGTTCCTGATCATTAATCATTAGTGGAGGTTGAATCTGCTCATCAATATTAAGTCTTTGCAAAATTTTAGGTTGAGTAGTTCTTCTAAATGGAGCTTGAGGTCTATTTGTTTTTTTTTTAATTGTCATAGGTTGAGCCTCCACTTTTGAAATCCTATTTGAAAGGTTTTTAAGAAGTGAAGTGATTTCATCTATCTTTTGATCTTCCTTTTTACTATTTGATCAAGAACCTTCTTCCTTAGCTCATATTTTTCTTTCATCCTTTTCTGCTTTAGCCCTAAGTTTATCTTATGCTAATCTATTGGCTTCAACTTCTATGGTATTTGTTTGGATGTCTTCTAAGGTGATGGATGTTCTTTCTCTAAGCATGGTTGTGAAATCATCATCAAAAGCTTTAGAAAATTTGACTTTAGCTCTTGATATTGGTGGTTTATAGCCACGTGGCATATTATGATAAAATTTGTTAAATACTTTTATAAATTCAGTTATTGGTTCACCAAAAAAAAAATTAGTTCAAATTTTGTAACAAAATGTGTTGGATCCTTTTTAACCCCACATTGATTTTTAAAGATATGTGTTAAATTATTCCAAGATGGAATAAAATTTTCTCTTACTTGTCTAAAACAAATTCCAACACTTCCTTCAAGTGATTGAACAAACAACCTCATATACACATCTTCACATTCAATATTCATGTTATCTGCAAAATCTAAAAAGGAAGCTAAGTGATCTTCAACAAACATACTAGTTTCTCCATTAACCTAGGTAGATGTTTTAAATACCCATCAGGAAAATGATTAAGTTGACGAGGGAGTTCTAAGGAAGCATATCTAGCTTGAATTATAGGTTGAAAAGCCATATCTGAAGATGAGGATGAGTCTGTAGAAGATGAGGAATGTTTTTAAGAAGATGTTATAGATGAAGATGAATTTAGGGAGGAATATGGATGTGTGGTTGTAAGAGGAGGTCCTCTTAAACCTTTTATTAATGGTGATTAGATAACTCAATTCTACTCTTTTGGTTGAAATTTTCCTGCAATTTCAAATAAAGGATTTGTATAGGTAGGAAAAGTGTCCTTAGCTTCAGCATAAGTAGATGCAAAAGTATGTAAAGTAGCTGATATAAAATCAATAGGTTTTAACTCAGACAAGTGTAAATCTTATTCTCGTTCTGACTTAGGTGATTCTAAATTTTTTTAGGGATTTGATAAGATTTCAATTGATGGGCCAGAATGGATGACTACAAATCAACTCCTCTCGACAAAATTTCTAATACCTTAGAGGGTAGATAACACAATTCAGGGGGAATTTGAACTGACTCAAAAGGATCAGTAACTGAAATAGTTTCAGGTTGTATTGGCGTAGAAAAAGAAGTGGAAGATTCTAATATTCTTGTTAAAAAAAATTCTCTTACTAGTCTCTCTGGATATGATAATGGAAGAATATAATTCAGGGTCATAGAGGGATCCGGTATGTTTGGAAGAAGCAAGTTTGGCTTGTGGAGTCTCCAGGTGAAAGATTTCAACCTGCTAATCCTTTATTCACCTTAAAGGAAAAGCTTAATTATTTTCCTGGGGAGAAAGATTCAAATTTCATTCCTCGACAACAACGCCAAATTGATGTTGTCCTACGAGATAATTCTAGGTTAGGTAATTATGCGAGAGCATCTAAAATATTTTGGTTGTTTTTAAATTTGTGGAAGACCAATGTTTGAAGCTTATGTAAACAAATATTGTGTCCTAATTTCTCTCAACACTATGAAAGGGTTGCTTCTTCACTTCTAAACAGTAATTTAGCTTTAGAAGATTTGGAATGAAGAATGCAAAGAAATATGAGTTTTAAGTATTCAAATAGAATATTTAAAATAATCGTAAGACAGATGTTAGTAACTATGTTCACTAACCAACAAAAATTCATCTAAATTCATGAAGAAGTGACAATTAATTGATGTAGATGAGTTTATTTATACAAATAGTCTAATAAACTAATATTTGTAGTTGATTATAACTCCGTAATAGATTTAAGATATGATATTAGGTTTATATCTTACTCATATTTCTTCATAACACTAAATACATGTTGAAATAACAAAATGGAATGAATAACACGAAGAAAACTCACAGAGATAACAAGTTGTTTGAAACAAATTCATAATCCCTTTATTGATATTAGACAACTTCAGATACATGTAATTCTGCTTCAAATAAACTTAGCCCAAGGGTGAAACCCTTTACAATTCGAATTGGGAATTATTTATACAAAATGTTCCCAAATTATCTAAAGTAAAATATATAGATACATTGGAAAAATATCTAGATCTGTTTCTACAAAAATGGTACATAAATATAGAGAAATGAAATTGCTAAAGTTGTTGTCTCTAGGTTCAAGGATTCTGGTGCTGATGTGGTTGATAAACCTGCTATTCTATTGTTGAATCTACTGATGACTATTGTTGACTCACTACTTCAGCAATTTGCATAATTCTTCCCATTTTTCTTTACCTAGAATCAGGTATTTGATTAATCTTCTATAAGTTTTATCTACCTAAGTATATTTTTGAAATTTTGGTTTTACCACAAATAAATTATTTATCTCATGCTTGATGAGTAAATCATAACTGAGGCCTTCAATAAACGTTTTACCTTTGATTGTTCCTTTGATCTTTGCAAACCTAGATTTATCATTGGCAATTGAACATAATTTTGTTTGATATTCTTCTAAATCAATTAATTTATCTGCCATTCCCTAGAATCCAGGCAACCCCTTTTGGTGTAAAACTGAAAATTTCTTGTAAAACCTCTGGATACTTGATTCGAGGTTATGACACTTATTTTCTAACTGCATCATCAAATTCTTCTTAGTGAGAACTCTTCTCACTTCCAGTATGGTCTCTGTCATTTCTTCTATATCATATTCCTCCAATTCATCTTTGGTTTTGAAATTCAAAATCCTTATCAATGCATGTGCTCTTCGTGGCTTTGAACCCAACTCTTATTTTACATCTACTATCAATTTCTTGGCCCTTTCTACTAGTTCATCCTACTCAAAGATTATTTCAATTGAAGGCCATATCTCAATGATGGATTCATTTATCTGGATCTAGATACATTCTCTATTATGTGTGATAGTATCAATCATAACAAAATGGCCTTCGAGGAATTGAACTCTTTGTGTCAGGTTGTATGAATTCTGCAACTCAACTAGATAAGAATTATCAATCTTTAGTTTCTGTTCCTGTAAATTGTCAATATGACTCCTTAGTTTTTCGAGTTGTATCCGGTGTTGGGGTTCCCAGTTTTTCTTTTTCCTTTAGGAGTTTTTCAATCCCAGTCTCCATTTTCTGAATCTACACATTTTGTTCAATTATGATCTTTGAATATATTTTCTTTCTCTATTTCTAGTTGGCGTATCTCTTTTGCTTGTAGATCTCCTATAGATGGCAGCTTAAGATGTTTTCTTAGAGAAGTTATGTCTGCATTTTATTTCTTGATAAGTTCTTTTGTTGATTTTACATCTGTGGGATCATATCCCAACTTTATCACTAAATTCTCTAAGGATTTGATCGTGGTATCTTTTGCTGAAGAAGAAACGTTTTCTAACTTTAATTGAGATTGTACATTGTCTAATGATTGTTTAAGTTTTGTTGCTACCATAGCAGAACTTTTAAGGGAAGAATAGATCATTTACCATATTTTTCATGTAGGTCAATTTGGTCAATAAGATGAATCAGATTTGTATCAAAAGTAAAAATAGACATGGTATAATCATCATCACTCCTAGGATGAGTGACTTTCAACTCTAGAGAGGCTATTTGCATCTTTCCCTTCTTAGTGTCGAAGGAAAAAAGTAGCCTTTGTTGGGTAGAGGATGTCTGCTTCCAAAACTGTGTGTAGGTGGAAGCCTTCAAAGCTTCATTCCTCTGCTTGATTAATTGTGAAGATACTTTTCTCTTTCTGCTACTATTCTCCTGTCCGAGATGATGACATGTTTGGACTAGATGAAGATAAAGGAGATCTTATAACCATTTCTTCTCTGTTAGATGATGATGATATGAATGGGCCTGTTAGGATAATTGGGCGTTGTTTTGTAGTGTCTTCTAAATGTGTATCACTTGTACTAATTGTCTTCTGCCTTTTTCTGTAAATTTTAAATTCCTTGGTTGAAGTTATTGTTTCCATAGGAGAAGCACTATCTCTAAGCCTTTTATCCTGTTTTTCTTCTCTTAGGGGAGTATGTTATGGTGTAGATGTTCTAACCTTCTCCTATGCTTCCTGAAGTGTGTTTTCCTACCATTCATCCTAGTTCATAAATTGTTCTATCTCAGGCCTAGGAGTATGAGTATATGGGGTAGTTTTTTGTTCTATCCTTAATATTGAAATTACTCCTAAGGGATCATAAGGCCAGGTGAAACTAAGCTTGAAGTTCATTTGTATGAGGATATCTTCTGCTTCCTTGGCTGGTACTCTAACATTACAAATAAAGGGCCCTACCTGAGTTTTAATCTTAAAGTGAGTCTTTTTCTTTGCTGCAACAAAATGCAGTTGATCCATGTTGATCATTTGTCTGATATTAATCTAATGAAAATATACAAATAGGAACAAATTTAGGTAATTTTAATCGAGGCAGCTCACATCCATATATCCTAATCTTTATATAATTTTGGTATAAATACCAATCTCCCATTTTGGTATGTTCACTGAGATGAAGTATTTTCCTAATCTCTATCCCAATTCTTGGTTTTGCATCATTGTTGAATAAACATGTAGCAACATATAGGAATTGATCTACGAAATCACTGAATGTGAATTTAGTTGTGTTCTTCCTCACTAGGGAAGTCCAATGGATGACTGAGTGTGGATTCCCTTGGTTGTCCATCTTCTATAGGGGAAACGAAAACCTCTCTGGCTGATTAAACAAAAACAAGTATACTAAAATAGAGGCATACTTGAACACTCCCTCTGTAGGAAATTTCATGAACTAATTATGAATTGACTCCGCTAAGTATCCACTATAATTGAAAATCAAAGAAGGTTTTTCATTTGTGGAGAAAAATGACAGAAAACCTATTAAGACCTCATCGACCCACTAATCAGAATGATAACCTAACAGACATGAAGCAATGGATATAATCTTCTTGGTCATTTCTCGAAACATAGATGATTGATAAGGTGGGTTGGTTTCAGGTAACTAGACATCTTCTAGTAAAAAGGTTTCAAAAATTCTGGCTCTTTTGGGAAAGTCAATATTTTTGTCAAGTCCATGAGGGATTCTGGAGATAATGGATGCAAAGGTTCAGTGTTTTGAATTTGCAGCATTTGGTTGATTGACTCAGCAGTAATGGTAAAGAGAACTTCATTTTTTTTCAAATTATTGTTCTTTGAGTGGGAATATACCTAACATGACATCATACAACAAAATCTCGGAAATGATGGGTTTGTGGAATACCTTTTTGGAGTAAGGAGGACTGCCAGAGGTTTATTTCATCACTTTGTTCAATGAATTTCTATTTTAACCAATTATGGAGTTCATAAAGATCGAACTCACAGTTAGTTTTAGCAAATTTAAAGTATTGGTCGAATAAAGGTTGATTATATAAATTAATGGTAGGGGATAACATGGGGTTTCCCATAACATTTGATTTCTTTTTAGAAGCCATGAACACAAAAATAGGTGTGAAAACAACTGAAATCACCCAAAAAGTTGATGGTTTTGCTATTGACTGATAAGTAGCAAAGTGTTGAAATATTCGTTGATAAGTTGGGTAGCAGTTCGGCCTGGCATTGGTCACAATTGGTTGATTTCTAGTTTGGTAGGGTAGGTGACAATAGTTAGCGAGTTAGCTTTGAGGAAAGAAAATAACAAGAGTCTTTTGTTGGTTAAATCTTTTTATTGGGTAATACCCGTTAAATGGCGTGGGAGGAGCATTTATTTGCAACAGAATTTTTTTAGCGAGATTCAGAATCAACATATGAGGGAGTGATAAGTGGCAGAATAGGAGTGTACGAGGTTTAGTTTGAAAATGGGGGGAAGCGGAGGTGTAATGGTTGGTTGAATGTAGAAAGGTCAATTTCGGGGTGGTAGTGGGCAGCATATGGTTTTGGTGTGGGGTGGTTCAAAGTAGTTGAGCGAAATCCACGTGGCGAGGTAGTTTCGGGGTGGACTACTTTTTTGCACCCCATGCCCTCCTGCGTTGATTAAACATTCTAAGGGCTAGTGGGGTGTAGAGTGGATGCAAAGCCATTGATCTCCACACTCGGGATCTTCAACCATCGAAAACTTCATGAATTTTAACGAGAAATGAAAAATACATGTCGTTATTTATTTACACATAAACTTTAATTTAGGTTTAATCAAATTGTGCTTACAATAAATTAAACATAATTAATAAATAAATGAGAGGCATTTAAACTAGCATGCTTCATTCTTTGGGATTTTGATTATTTTCTATTTTTTCTCTTTTCTCTTTTTCTATTTTTCTTTTCCATTTTTGTATTTTTTTCTTTTATCCTTTTTTTTATACAACTATCCTATATATAATATATATATATATATATATATATATATATATATATATATATATATATATAGATATATAGATCAACATCTAACTTATCAAAACAAATAATGTTTACAACAGCTTGAAACGGGAAATTTGACCTTAATGGACCCTGGATACCTAAGTGACTAAGAGCAAGGGGAATGGGCCTCGAGTTAGGCTTATTACTTGGGAAACAAAGATTTAAATTGATAGAACACAAGTCTGGAGGGATTTAGGGTGGAAATGGGTTTGAGAATGGCCCAAAGGAAAATAAAATCCTACTAGAAGGGAAGTTGCATGGTTTGAGGTCAGAAAAGGACAAATGGCAAAAGAAATGATTATCAATGAAGGGGAAGAGACACCTACTTGGATAGGAGTCGTGCACCTTACCAATTTTTCGAGTCCCTCTGTTGTTCGATATATCTAGTCACATGTACAAATGAGTGATAGGGTGGGTAGTTATATATAGGAAAAGGTCACACATGTGGGGTTTGGAGAGGTCACCAAGTCACAGGCCATTGTTAGTGTCAAAGTCAGTGTTCAAGTGACTTGTGACCTAGTGACCTAGAGACCTCAAGGATATAGGTAGCAAAGCTGCAAGGTATAAGGGGTCGCAAAATCTGAGGTCGAGTCCATGCTTATGGTGCAGTCTGGAAACCTCAGAGATAAAGGTCACAGAGTCGCAAGTCAATCTCAGTAACAAATTTGGAGGTCAGGTAGATAATCAAGATGTGACCTAGCGACCTAGGATGGTCAACATGTATTTTTCATAAGGGATCATAGGAAACTATTTTTTACCTTAACCGAGATCTGTTTTGCAACCTACAAGTTTTGGGGAGAGGTGAACTTTAAATATTGCAAATGTATCCTTTTCCAAGGGGTTGAAGGGAACTTTCTCAACTAATAGGATGGGAAAATAAATTTAATATGTAGAGCGAAGATAAAAGTTTAGTCAAGCGGGCTCCAAAATTTTGAAAGGGTAGAATTTTTAGGAGTTGTTGCAGTTGCTACAACACCTCTCACAAATTTCCTGTCAATTTATCCTCCAGAATTCCTTGTCCCTCTAAACCGCAAACCCCAACTCTTGTCGCTCCCTAAAATGTATGTGATTTTTATAATGAGAGCCTACACATGTCCCATTGTTGGGTGTGTGTTATATTCTTTCCACGACTAGGCCCACTCGCAGGGGGGCGGAACCACCCTCTGTTTGTTGCGCAGGGCGTAACAGGGGGGTCACAAGGGGGCGGTATCCCCCCTCTATGGTTTCTGGGGCAGCGCTCCAGGGAAACTATTTTTGGACCTTGTATTAGGTGGGTGGACCTACCTATGGCTTTGTGCATGGTTTTTGCACATGGGTTTGGGCATGATGGTTTTCTGCCCATGGTATTTTGTAAATCCGGTCAAGGAAACTATGGTTATGTTCTAATACAAGGTTAATGGATTGAGGTTTATGGATGCTTTGGCATGTATATATATGTATTGTAACATTGAAAGGAATGAAATGAAAAATTAATCTAGTAGTCCTGATTTTGGGATATCAGGGAAAAATCTGTGTATATCCATTTTATGTTTTATGCTCTCACCATTATTTATTTAATGTTTTTAGAATTCACAAGCAATTTCTGCATGGGATTAAAACCTACACCCATAAGAAAAGTTTTCGGCCTGCCTCATTCCTTGAGTTTCTCCCGTGCAAAGCACACAAAAACTCTCGCAAATGACTTACCAAACCTTCTGTGAATTACCCATAATTTATCTTGCACCAGCGTTGCTCTCTCCCACTAGTGTGAATTTCTCGAGCGTCTTGGTCACACATAGACCAAGGAATTTAAATCATGTCCTAGCTTTGGAATGGCTTCAAAATTCCCAATTTCACCCCTTGAATGACACTCCTGGTCCATCAAAGAAAGAACTGAGTTCTCCACCCGGAAATATCCTTGTGCTAAATAATACAATGTTAACTTGGTCGAGCATCTCAAGAAAACATAATTTTCAATTTTAATCTTGTCAAAAAGTACCCAAATGGTGGACTCCTTGCCTTATTTATAGAATTTGATCATCTCTCCCTTGGTGGACCCATTTTCCACTACATTGCACTCCTTTTTTTCTCTTTTTTCCTCCATAAGTACGAGTTATCTTTAAGCGTTGAACTGTATCCTTTTTTTGGTCCCCACATGCCACTAAGGATGTAATTTCTCCTATTCTCCTATGTCCTCATTTCTCCCATATCAAAATTGTTTCATATGCCCAAATCGAAAAATTATGCCACACTTAGCACCATCCTAAGGATCCCGCTGACCTCCTGTGATGAAAAATTAAAATTGGTTATATTACATCCCTCCCCACCAAATAATACTTGTCCTCAAGCAATCATCAAACAAGAGTTTTTCGTATTTGTTGAACCAAGTTGTCACTGCAAGAAATATTGGTGTCCCAATTGTGCCAATGACCATCTCTTGATCCATGCACTAACCTGTCATAAAGGAGTCCCCAGATACTAAGGACCCAAGTCATCCCACACAATGTGAAATACCCATCGCTCCATGCGCAGACTAAAGGTGTACGGTTGCGGGAGTCCTCCCCGTTGGAAATATTGTGGGGGTGAATCAGTATTTCTTTTCAATTGTTACTTTTTTTTTTTGTTAAATCATTTATATATAAAACATAGAAATAAATAACATGAATGAATGCTTTTATTAATATAATCTTTGCAATAAATCAAGTACAATATATATATATATTATATATATATATATATATATATATATATTATATATATATATATAGCTCCAACCAGTTGCCAAGCACCAACTTGGACTTTTTGTGAGGCTCCAACCTCTAGAGCACCAACCATGTTTTGTCAAGGCACCAACCTTGGATTTAGGAGCACCAATTCCCAAGACACTAATCCTTCTAGTTTTGAGGCACCAACACCAAGGGCTCCAAATCTCTGCTGTAAATTGTCTGGATCTGTTTGGTATTAATTCTATGCTCCCAACCCACTAGGCCTATGACTTACTTCTGCCCTCCTACCTCTTCCACGTCTACCAGACCTTCAGCTTCCTATTTTTCTTACAATTTCACCGACCAATAAACTCTCCTTGTTCTTTGTTATATATGCCTGATACCCCTGACCTTTGGCTTCCTTTTCACTTGCTTCCTTTTCACTCACTTGAACTTTCAACTTCCTCTGTACTCGCTCTTCTGCTTTGTCTCTTCAAATTCACCAATACTCAAAAGACGCGTTCATTTGGAAGAGAGGTTGAATTACCAAAGTGTTGCATATTAAAACTATATCAGAGAGGCCCTTTTTAATATTCATACAATAGACATTAATTGTTCACAGAAATCGCATTACAAGAGAGGTTATGCCCATATTGGAGATCCCACATGCCATGTCATTCCTTTAATCACAATCGTAACTTCCAGACGACTTTACAAGTCATGCCCATAACATACTCTGTCCTATGATATCAATATCATTGATCTTCACATACTAACATAGTTAAAACAAAACATATAATGGGTGGTCCCACCAGCCACATCATCACCTTAATCGCAATCACCGTTTTTTCGGAGGTTCGCACATAACACAGTGATTTCGGCAGCAGATACGATGCGATCTTAAGGAGTAGTAAATAAACCCATCAGGTCCATAACCTTATCGCAATCGACAGTTTTCCATTGTTACATCTCTTCAAGTCTTTCAATATGCAATGGATGCGATATTTATTTAGGACATATTATAATGGTGCAGCTAGTCCGCATACTTATATCGCAATCACAGATTTCAAGTGGCATTCCTTTTTAAAACATGACTTCAAATGCAGATGTGATATAACATTAAATAATGTTGTAATGGTGTAGCAGCTCCACAGTAATATCGTAATCACAGTTTTTAATGTGACGTCCATTTATGAATTGCAATGTGAAGGTGCCGATACATGCGGATGCGATATTACAATAGGGAGGTTTATAATGGAGCAATCAGATCACCTTATCACAAACAATGGTTTGCGAGACTTCATGAGTGCGGGACTTGAGTCATACTTTCCTACCCCCGTTCTTCCGACAACTATTGTTCCTGTTGGCGCTTTCCTTGCTGCGTGTTCCTCTTTGCTCCTTTTGATGAATTCTTCCTCTTTCCAGGACTTGAGCCATACTTTCATACCCCCTCTCTTCCAACGGTTGTTGTTCCTATTGGATCTTTCTCTTAAATGGATCTTATTCTTGAGCATATGCGATATTTTAATAATTACAGTTTGTAACAGACTCTTACTGATGGCTTGGCTTTCCTGTGGCTTCATTCCTTGGCTTTCCTATGGCTTCGCTCCTTGGATTCTTGCTCTAGTTTCTTCACAGATCTGCTCTGCTTCTCCTTGGCTTCATATCTAGAATATTGTCATATTGACATCAATGAAAATCTAGATCAAAAATCTCCCCCTTTGTTATTGATGGAAATATTCTTCTTCTATCCCCCTTTGACATCAATGGAAAAGGAATCCACAAGGACTCCCCCTGTCGAACTGCTCCCCTATCATGCAACATCTTTATGAATCAATTTAAAGTGATGCTAAAGAAATAACCCCCATCTTTTGACGAAGATGTTAAAATGATTCTTGAGGAAGAGGTTTTGTGAAAATATTAGTTATCTGATCCTTAGTGTTGATATATTCCAAGCTGATGTTTTGTTCAACTACTTGTTCACGAAGGAAATGATGCTTGATTGGTATATATTTGGTCTTTGAGTACATCACTATATTTTTGCTAAGGCTGATAGCACTTGTATTATCACAATAGATGGTGATTGGTTGATTTGTACCTATGTTGACATCTTTCAGAGCTTCCTTCATCCATAATATTTGAGTACAACAATTTGCGGCAACTATATACTCTGCTTCAGCTGTAGATAGTGATATGGATGTCTATTTTTTATTGAGCCACGATACTAGACAGTCTCCTAGGAAGCATGCATTTCCACTCATACTTTTTCAATCATCGACACTTCTGGCCCAATAAGCATCGATGTATTTGGTCACAGTAAGAGTTAAGCTCTTAAGGTACCAAAGACCAAAATTAGGAGTTCCTTTCAAGTATCTGAGAATTCTTTTTACAACCATCAAATGGGATTGTTTAGGGGCTGATTGAAACCTTCCCACCATTCCTACTGCTTGCATAATGTCGGGTCTCGTAGTTGTTAAGTATAGAAGGGCTCCAATTGTTGATCTGTAATGAGTTGCATCTACCGAAGGAGAGTCATCATCTTTGCATAATTTGTAATCTGTGGTCATAGGTGTGCTCATGGGTGCACAGTCTTCCATTCAATACCTTTTAAGCATGTCGTTAAGATATTTGGCTTGAGTTATGAACATGCATGCCGAGATACTTATAATCCAAGGAAGTAAGATAACTCTCCTATCATCGACATTTCAAAATCTTTTGACATATTTTGAGAAAACTCATGGCTCATTTCATCATTATTACTAGCAAAAATCAGATCATCAACATAGACAAGTGTCACTAGTAACTTATCCTCATTCGTCTTTATGTAGAGATTACTTCTTGCCACCCCCTTCTTGAAGCATTGTTGTTGTAGATAGTGATCCAATCTTGCGTACCAAGCTCTAGGAGCTTGTTTCAACCCATATAATGCTTTTTTCAACTTACGAACAAAGTCTTTTCCTTCTGGTAGATTAAACCCTTCTAGTTGCTTCATGTAGACTTCTTCCTTGAGTTCCCCATTCAGAAATGTTGATTTAATGTCCATTTGATAAATTTTAAATCCTTTTGAGCAAGAGAATGCCAAGAACATCCTGATAGCTTCCACATGAGATACTGGTGCGAAGGTTTCTTCAAAGTCAATTCCTTCAATTTGTGAATAGCCTTTACAAACCTGCCTTGCCTTATTTCTGATGATTTGTCCATCTTCATTCATTTTGTTTTTGAACACCCACTTGGTTCAAATTATATTCTTATCCTTTGGATGAGGTACCAACTCCCATGTCTCATTCTTCTCAATTTGATACATTTCTTCTTCCATAGGTTTTACCCAATGAGGATCCTTACTTGCTTGAATAAATTTTTCTGGTTCTATCATGGATAGCAGAGCAACATCATTTTTCTTTGGTGTACTTTTCATCCTTCTTTGGGTTTGCATACCTTCATCTATATTGCCAATTTTTGGACACCTAATCCTCTATGGGTTAGTTTGGAAGCCGAATAGACTAAGGAAGTCCAAGAGACCTTGGGATGTGGAACCCAAGGGTCACATAATGTACTATAAATGTATATCATTTGTTAATAATAGACGTACTCTCCCGATTATCTGTCCTATTTGTCTTTGCCATGTGTGCGTTTAACATGGTATCAAAGCAGATGATATCCTGCCCTGCTCATATTTGAGCCACTTGTTTTATGGCCTTTCTGTGCAGGTCATTTCTGCCATCAGTTCTTCATTTCATGAATGTTCTCTCAGCGAAATTCTAGTTGCATTCTCTGCCCACAAATCGTTGGACATGTTTCTCTTAATTTTTGTGAGAAAATCAAATTTGTCTCTCTACGCATTTTAGAACTATACCTATCATATTTCTTCTTAGCGCTCTCTCTTTCTTACCCGATCAGTTCTAACCTTCTGGTCCAAATATTCTCCTATTTCATTACTACACAGAGAAACGCTCCTTCACTTAGCGTTATTTGTGGCCATTTCTGTCCTACGATTCTGAATATGCTCAGTCATCTCAATCAGCCGTTTCTCTACAATAATTTGCTAAAAAAAAATACGCCATTCTAGTTATCTTGTCAGTGCTCATTATATCTAGGCATTTCTCATGTTCCTTTAACGCTCTCTGCTCCTAGTAGAGCTCGAGGTCGTTAAACATTGGTGTGCATCCGAGGACATTTGCTCTTCCTTATCATCCCTTCGATTGTTCAAAAACTTGTCTGATTAATCTGCCCTTGCTTTGATAACGTCTCTAGCTACTGCACGCTAGAACAATAAAGAGCAAAGAGCTGTGAAGAATTGTCGCCAAAGTTGAACTATCTACAAACAAGTAGCTACTCAGGAAGTGCACATTTTCGAGGGTTCCATTGCAATTGGAAGGACTCGTGGGTATGGAGGGTACGAGGTCCATGATGATGCTCTTATAGAGTGGTAACATTTTGCAAAGGCCATGCCAATTCCTACGAGTCATAGTTTGTACAACTGTCTACTAGAATTAGAGGTCAAGATCTTTGTATTCACGGCCAAGTACGCCTATGTGAGGAATTTGTTTTCCCATTGTCAAGAACAAAAAATTTCTATGGATTTGACTTATGAGAGGCCAAGGCATTCTGAGAGGAATAAGGTGAGGATTTCCTAGAGGCCGTAAAAAGAAAACCTCTCGCAACATTCATTCCAGAATATGAATTTGATAGCTGGTGGGAAGGCCCCCAAAAGTTTCATTGCTGAGAAAGAAGAATGAGCAGTTGCTTCTGAGAACTCTAACAGATGTTGTTGAAGGGTAGTTTCCAGCAGGAATATCGATGGATAATTGTCTATGTTTTTTTACTGACCCCAAAGATATAGGAGTGAATTCTGGAAGTCTGTTGCACCTGTGGCAGGGCCTGTATTAATTTTATTTTGGTCCAGTTTTACATAGTGTCCCACGACAGGAATCAAAACAATCATATTCATCAATGCATAGTAAATGCATTTTATTTTTGTTTCATTCAACCAAATTGATATTTCATCAGTAAGTAATTACGTACATGCCTGGGATATAGAACAGCCCATGTAAGGTTTCTTGTGGGATTAGAGCATGGAAAGCTTTTAAGGCCTTATTGGTTGCTTGCAATCCGGTGCCCGATCCAGAACCTCTTCAACTCTCCAGCAGAAGGTAACGAGTATTCTTAAATGATCTCAAAGTTACATCGAATATGCGAGCATATTTGTAAATGGAAGTACATCCCCACTAATCCCCATCTTTCACCATGTTTCTTGCTCTATATTTTTGCATTGAAGATGAGCTGAATTATATGGGTAAACTTTAAGTTATATTGTTTGAGCCTTGGTTGGAGAGCATGATTTATATGGTTGGTGTGCTGGTATACAATTGGTTTATATGCATAAAGTTATGCCTTACTAAAGCTCTAGTGTTCATGCGTTGATTCATTATGTGTTGACTAATTTCCAACAGCCTTTCCGCATTGAAACTCCTAGTCAACGTCGTTCACTAGACCCATGGAAAGTGCAGTACTGTAAACTTGTGGCGGTGCAATATATGGTGGCACACTGTCAGAGTACATCATATTGGTCTTAGGATCAACAAAAATAGTTATCCCATCAGAAGCTCCAAAATATATGCTATATCATCATACCAAGTTCCACTGAGATCTAAATCTTTAACTGGTGAAAGAGATTGTCCTCCATTAATATATGTGATTGTTGAATTCAATGAAGCTTGTCACTTAAAACTATTAGGAATGCCACAGAAAAGTACAAAGAGCATAGAAATCACAAATACCACTTTTCCCATTTCCATTGCATCGATCGAGGTTTTGAATACATAGTTTGAAGCATTGTTCCCTTTCTCTTTTTATTAGGCTTTATATATATTAAGATATTTGTCTCTTAAAATTCTATGATTGCTGCTCATTCTACATCAACATAACTGTGAAAAATTGGGCTAGACTGGGAAAGGACTGGTGCAGCCAATATCTTGTGTTGTGCAATTCTTATCTATGCACATCATCTTTAGTTTAGCAGAAGAGTTATAGCATGTGGTGTTTTCGATATTTGAACTAATTTCGAGATTGGAGACTATTGAGAGCTTCTTTGTCTTGGCATTTTATTAGAGTTTGGAGTGCGTTGAGGTACTCATTGTTTTACTATTTTTTTTAGGTTAAAAATGGCTCCAATTGGTGCAATATTAGAGTTACAAGACAATATAATACTCTCTATTATGGATAATACAATCAAAATCATAAAGGATTTTCTCACCGATATTCACAGTTGTTTACAAGATGTACATGACAAGATTGAATGTTTGCAGCTTGAATCTGAGCTACAGCAAGCAGAATTACAAAAATGGAGTCATCATTCTAAACCTGTTTCTATTCAGAACAATGAAACAAACTCCCATAAACAACAAGTCAATAATGTTGCAAATTCAGATTCAGTGCCTAATACAACAACAGATTTGCATGCAAAAGCAAAAATTCAACCTGCACTTCCCAAGCCAATCATCAGACCTTGGGAAGAGATTGTCCACAACAAGCACAAAACTGGTATTGGATATGACAAGGACATGTACTTTCATATTCCAAACTACTCAAAGCCCATTCAGTTTTAGAGTGTTGGATTCCTTCATGACAATTCACCTCCAGCTGTTCTAGATTCTGCCCCCCTTCCATAGCAACAGATTGTGAAATGCCAACACTATGACCAAGTTGACCATCTGAAAGATCACTGTTTTGATCTTCATCCATGTAAGCACTGTCATAAAACCACCCATTCTCCACATAGATGCTTCAAAAACAAGCCTACTGCAAGAACAAAGATTCATCTTGGATGGATCACTTCTTAGCAATGGGCATGAATAGCCAAGAAGATATTCTAGTCACATGTCAAAACTTTTTCTATAGTATTGAATAGTCTTGCAATTGAGTTTTCTCCATCACCTCACCTTGTATCTGACAGGGGGGAAATGATGGTCATCTACAAGTTTTAAAGTCACATCAAGCGAGCCTAAGCCACAATCTGCCACACCAGTTTTAGAGTTGTAGCTAGAGAAAAAGATGCCCCTGACCATGCCTTCAGTTGGTAATGCCTCTTCAAAGAATTTGGGACACTTCCTCTAGCAGAAGACTTCAACTTCTTGCTAGTTTTGGAAGAATTCCAGGAATAGAATTTGGGACACTTTCTCTAGTAGAATACTTCATCTTCTTGCTAGTCTTGGAAGAGTTCCAAGAATTGCATTACGTATTCCAGAGTTGTTGGTCATCCTTAAACCATCACAGGTTGAGACCTCCCTTTTCAGGTTGAGATTCTCCCTTTTATGCGGAGTGAGACCTCCCTTTCATGGTTGGAAGTTTCCCTCTTCAAAACAATAGGAGCACTTCCTCTAACAAAAGACTTCAACTTTATGCCAGACTTGGAAGAGTTCTAGGAATTACACTAAGCATTCCAGTGTTGGTGGCCATCCTTAAACCACCTCCTTGTATACCAACATTTCAGAGAGCACATTTGGCCTAGTGCTGCCATGCAGTTTTGCACGTTTTGTATTACAGCTCTCTTCTTGGACTCATACGTAACCCTTCGGATTAAAGGAGGGAATGTTGGACACCTAATCCTCTATGGGTTAGTGTGGAAGTTGAATAGACTAAGGAAGTCCAAGAGACCTTGGGATGTGGAACCCAAGGGCCACATAATGTACTATAAATGTATATCATTTTTTAATAATAGACGTACTCTCCTTATTATCTTTCTTATCTGTCTTTGTCATAATCTACTCTTCTGGGTGATAATTTTGTAGAACCTTAATCTTTGAAGGGGTTTGAGATGGTTCTCTTTCCTTGGGTTTTTCTTGATCTTTTTCTTCTTTTTCAGGTTCTTCTTCAATGAGAGGGTCAACTTCATGTTCTTCAATTTCCTTTTCTGGAAGGTCTTCATCAATATTCACATCAATGCTTTCCACTATTTTCCTTAGTTGTTGGCTTATATGGGCTTGACCCAGGTTTGGAAGAGTTATTTAGCCAAACAAATCCCGCAGCTACCAGCCCTTTCGGCAACAGCGCGCGAAGTCCGGACTAAGGTCTCACCCGAGCTAGTAGGGGAGGGTGTTGGAACCAGGTTTCTGCACCCTTGGGATGTCTTGATGTTGTTTGGAGGTTTCGCGCACCATTTTGTGGCTTCACGCTATTCTTCTCTACGCAGATCCGGACCCAGGAAACTCCTTAATACTTATTAATGAGCTTTTATAGATCTAATTTTTATGGTCTTTAAGAAAACATTTAAGAAGAATACCAGTTCATACACTTATAAAAGATACAAATTCATAACATAAGCATATGTGCAGAGATCAAACAGATATATTAACCAAAAATTAGCCATATCCGCAATAATTCAGATTTAACACAGAATTTCAGAATCAACTTATCTTTATTCAATTCCTTCACTAATACATCCAGATTCGTCTTGCGCACTTAGCTGCAGGGATCCACGCACACAGTTGTGAACTCTACTAGGCCTCTATGCACACAGCTGTAGAGCCTCTATCTACCGACCAACACCCTTGACTCAGACTTACAAAGACTTCAAGGCTTTTCTTCTCAAAACCCCATTACATTTCAGATCCAAAAGTACATACCAAAGTACTTTCTACCCATAGAGCCTCGTTCTATTTATACATTCCTATGGTCCGTAGACCATGGAAAGACTGACTTACTTCCTACTATTCTATATTATTTCTTGGGCGGGCAACCCTTCAACTTGACTTATTTACAATTCGCGCTACACACACTTCGCGGAGTCTTTGCCATATCTTTCCCCAAAATTGCGGACTTTGAGCCCCAAAACTGTTACACGGGCCCTCTGCTACCCAACAGTCCCCCAACACAATAATCGTGACTCATCTTGAGTCACTCGACTGGTGTGAAAATATTCGTGTGAAGGTTAGACAACAATTTCTGTGCTTCACTGGTACTTACAGCAAACTCATCCGCAATCTATTGTACTCGTTCAATGCAGGCCACCGATACATCAGTCTTTGTCATAGCTTCTACGCCAGGTGCATATTCTTCCTGCATGTGTGCCACATTGCGCTCAATGGTGGTGGAAACCATGAATGCCTCATCAATCCATCGCTGGAGACATTCTTTAATCACTACTTCCTTTTGGAGAGAAACATTTTCTTGTATTTTCAAATCCTAGAGCTCCATCTTGGCCAAGCGCTTAGTAACGAAAACCGTCTGTGCAGTCCCTCTGATATTATCATAGGCTTGCTAGGGCTCTCTTGCCTTGGTTTCCACTCACTGTAGGGTAGGAACTTCCTGGAGTGAAGTGAGTGTAACAAGCGACTGAGTCAACAAGTTAGTGCATTCCTTCATGGACCTTGTGATATTTTCCCGGTCAGAGCTAATGATGCTTTTGCACTACTCGGTGACCTCTGGGGGCATTGAAGGTTGTGCCTATAGCTTCAGCTTAGCAATCTGCGAACTAAGCTCCACTTGAATCTTTACGGCCTCCTCCTTTGTTGCATGGAACCCACTAGCTAGCTTGTGGATTTGTATGCCAATAAGAAAATCGGGTGCAATCTCTATCTCAAGGGCCCGCGAACATGCTTCCCCGACCAGTTGCTCCACTTGTTGACTCTATGTGATGGCTTCATCCCGTTGCAGGCTCAACTGTTCTATATTAATTCTTTATTTTCTGAGTATCAATTCCGCGCACCTCTCCCTGGCGCAGAGCTCCATCGTGGGGCTATCCTGGAGCTAGTACAAACTTTCACGCAAGAGGGCAGCCAAATTGAGTCCCAACCTCGTAAGCTGTCCTACCACAACTCTATCCTCCTCATTTTCTGTTATCAATGCTCATGCTAGAATCACAATAGTATGAGCCAGTTGGGACTTCAGTAACTGCTCAGTGGCTAGCATACCTATAACCTCATGAGTAGTGGTGGTTCCCATCTACACTGCCCATGTAACCGGTCCTTGTAGCTGCATGCAAAGCTCCCCCAACACAATTTAGTGCTCTGACATGGCATTGTCGATTACATCCTGAGTGGCTTTGCAAACGGTCTCCCCTATGTCCCCTAGGTCACCCTCAGTCAAGGTGGTCAGTTCCCCATACCATTTAGACACCTTGACCTTCTTCCATGGTTTCATTTCTTCTGTCAACGCTAGCCGCTTTAAGGGTGCACCCATGGTGGTTGATGGTGTTCCTTCTGTCCCTGTCTCTGTGGCCGTCTTTGTGGGTACCTTTGGACTGCTTTTGTCCTTTTTCGACGCAGCCCCTCCTGCTGGTGCCTTTTCTGTTGAAGTCTGCGCTACCTCCCGGGCCGCCCGAACCTCCGCAGTGTGTTGTTCGTTCCACTTTTGCTATGCTGCATGCTTAGCTTCATCCTTCTACTTTCGGATAGTGGTCTCATTCTACCCCACTGCATCTGGTCCACACCATGTTGATGCCCAAGTATCCAATACCACATCAATAGCTTCATCAATGGCAATGAAAGGGAGTGTGGTCCATGTCTAGTCGGGGTCCTTGCGTGCCCGTATGTAGACAAAGTGCATGTCCGCTCTAAACTCAGAAATATGCTTCACACTTTCATAGATTTCGATGGACGGGTGGGGTTGCTCATTAATCCATTTGTCTCACATTCGCATCCATCAATATCCAAAATATCTTGATGCGTTGGATTCGTACAACATCCCTTGTCGCCCAAAGGGAAGCACATTTGGTGGCTTTTGGCCAATCCTGGTCCAAGGTGAGGAACTAGATGTCTTCAGGTAACTCAGTGGTAACCAGCACAATGGACAGCATCAGCCACGCATAATGAAAGGTCTTTCCCTCCTCTTGGACCTCTCGATAGTTGTTCGAGAACTTTTCACAAAAGAACTGCGACCAATTGAACCGTTCTCCAGCTGCACATTCCTTAGCGAGCACAATGAATATGGCTGGAACCTTAGTCCGCGGCATTTCCGCATCACTTTCTCGGCCAGCAACTGGGTAGCAACATGAACTGCCTTATCTGAAATACTATCAATAACATACCCTCGCTACCCCTTCTCAAGCTTATATTTCTTTTTCAGGGTTTCTATCATTGTTACATCGCCACTCTTATCAACAATTTCCCTAGGGTCTCTACCTTCGTAGGGAAGCTACGAGATCGTTTGAATGAGTTCGGCGGTGATGCGGATGGGTTTGTCGATCCATAATATTCCATCATGGACCAAACAAAGCAACTTCCTGATGACCAATATTGTGATAGGGGGCCAGAGAAAGTGGGGGATGGAGAAAAGACAGAGTAGCCGGCCTTTTCCACCTTTCGCAGCCACTCCTTTGGCTGCAGGGGTGTAACTGTCCATTCTGCACTCTACTTCATCAGTGCGCTAGTCGCCAAATGGGGAAATTTTGTTGTATCTGCCAGGTTCGAGTCTTCAAATTTCATTATCGCAATCCGGCCAACCACCGAGCTTTCAACTGGAACCCCTTTTGGAAGAGACGCGGTGATGAGTATATTATTGACTTCATCCAAATTGGTAGGTACCTTAGCGTTCCCTTTTCTTGGAGGCACATACTTGGGCCATCATACTGGATGGATAGTATCCTCGTCAGGGCTTATTTCTTTGACATATGTTGGAGAGCCCGCTTCCTCCTCGTCTTTTTCAATTCTGACAGTTTTTCCCTTTTCTTCCATTGTGAGCTTGCTAAAGTACAGATGTCACGGCAACCTCCTTACTGGTTTTGGAATCTGGGAGTCCTTCTTAGTTCGCGGTGTCCAGGGTGATTTAGGGAGTTCGGTTGCCTGCAGCGTAAGATTCTATGGACTCTTTGTCGTAGGGTTTATTAACCTGAGGAGTGACTCTTGGTATTCCTTTGGCAGTGCCTGAAACCACGGGCTTTCCTTTAACACTTTTTCATTCATCTGGCTCGTTTCGGCCAGAACCCAGGGTGTCCAATTCTTCACAAGATGAAACTTTGTGGTATGCCCCTTTGCTTGCGTGATATATATGATTTCAAATTCAAAATTGGTCTTTCGCCCCCCTCATGGCTCATTAATGCAAATTTGGCGGTTACCCTTACGCCTTAATTGCCCGCCACCCGCTCCTCCATGTCTTAAATGGTACATCTTGTCATGAACAGTACCTGCAATGGTCGCTTTCCATTCCCTCCCTACGGCAACGCAACCCCTAGTGTGTAGTTGCGTCCTGTGCAGTTGACAGTCCATGCGCAAACTTTCTACAGCCTGTTTTATAGTCCCACGTCCTCTTCCAACTGCGTGGAGCACTAGGACTGGCCTTCTACAGATAGTCAGGTGGTCGCACCCATCGTGCGAGCCTTCTACTTCTCTACTAGCCCAGGCTGCGAGCACCAGTCGCATTCCTTTGAGCCTGATGGTGTATCACGGTCTGTGTCTGTTGTGTGCCCTAGGGTGCAAGTGCAACCATGCTAGCAGGGTTGCGGGTTGTCCTAATAGTGTAGGAGAGCCAGCCATCTCCAATCCCTTCACTAGCTCTTTCGCGTAGCCCCTGTGGGTGACTTCTAATTGTAGTTTATCAATTTCCTCATCCAGCCTCGCACTTTTCTCTCAGAGTCTGGCCCATGTTTCCGCTATCTCGCGAAGTCTCATTTTTCCATTCTGAATGATTTCCCATAACTATCGAATCTGGTCACACAAGTCTTTGGGTGTAGGTTCGATTGTTGGGCTAATTTATTAACATAAATTAACACAAGTATTTAATTATCAAACTGGGTTTGTGAAACTTAGAGACAAATCCATAGCATATGGACATCAGATATAATCAAGTTTAGAAGATAACATTTGAAGATTTAAAGAAGTACATATTACAAATATAAACCTATTTTAACAATTTCTAATTCATTTATGTATTATATGAGGGAAGAGGCTCCTAACTTAGGAGAACCAGGTTGTCCTTCCCTACAATATTACTTTCATGAAGATAAATCTAAGAGCACTAATTAACAATGGTTTATGATGCAGAAGATGAAAAAGAAGAGGCTCCTAACTAAGGAGGTGCAGATTGTCCTTCTTCACAATCCTACTATATCACAATCACCATTGCTTCAAACCAGATATGAAGAAATAACTTCAAATAAGAAATGGAGAATGAAATTTAGTTTTAGTTCAAGATCAAATAGAAGGGGAATTTAACATAAATTCCTGTGTGGCCCTTCATATGTAGATTATAATTAAACCAATATTCATTCAACAATCATCACACATCTAAATACATTTGAAACAAGAACTAATCTATGAAAACTATGAAAATTGAACCAAGAAGTGCA
>APFE030605669.1:87247-126457 GCA_000404065.3 Pinus taeda
GAAGATGTAAAAGAAGAGGCTCCTAACTAAGGAGGTCCAGATTGTCCTTCTTCACAATCCTACTATATCACAATCACCATTGCTTCAAACCAGAAATGAAGAAATGACTTCAAATAAGAAATGGAGAATGAAATTCAGTTTTAGTTCAAGATCAAAGAGAAGGGGATTTTAACTTAAATTATTGTGTCCATTCATATGTAGATTAGAATTAAACCAATATTCATTCAGAAATCATCACACATCTAAATACATTTGAAACAAGAACTAATCTATGAAAACTATGAAAATTGAACCAAGAAGTGCACTTAGCTTGGTGTGGGGGCCCTCCACCCTTGCCTTGCACACTTGAAGAAATATTAGCTACAAAAACTTCAGTAAATCAACCAAGTATGAACAACAAATTGAAATGAAACAGGTTCTTCAAATTAGCTTCCAACTCTTAAGTGTCTCAGCATAAAATTATACAAAAGTTACATATAAATTACACTACATAAGCCATCAAAGTCTTGGCTTTAAATAGAGGTTCTGTGAAACAAAA
Source organism: Pinus taeda (assembly GCA_000404065.3). Lineage (NCBI taxonomy): Eukaryota > Viridiplantae > Streptophyta > Pinopsida > Pinales > Pinaceae > Pinus > Pinus taeda. Next base: position 87,786 of record APFE030605669.1, read on the forward strand.
TAATCAATATTATCTCTAACAATCATATCTACTCATATCCACCTATCTAAGTCGAACTCATCCCAAGGAATATGGTCAATCCCATAAAATCTCAAAACTGCCCTATTTCCTAGGGATTTTCTAGCGACTAGTCATGTTTGACCAGCCTTGACCGGGCCTAATAAAACTTGTTTTGACCAAACCAAGTGGAGTTAGCTCAGTCCTCGTTCCCAATCTTTCCATTCATGCATCCATCTTGAGCCCAAGTGTCCTACAAATATGTCATCCACATAACTATTACGGGAATTTCTGATTCAGTCCAAAATTGCACTTGAAACTCAGTTTTCATAAAAACTTCTAGAAATTGCAAAATTAAAATTAAACATGTGAATATGCATAAAATACATCAAAATGAGATGGATTTGATGGATAATGGATGGAAAATATAAGGATTAAGTAATTTTTCTTAAGCAAATATAGACCAAAATTGAGGGCCAACATGGATCATGGGGAAATGGCCCGTTTGGTCATGGATAGAGGTCCCTTGGCATACCCTGCTTTGGGTATGGTTGTATTGGCCCAGCGGACTCTTACTACGTGCAGATTCAGTTAGTGTGATGGCCACGCAACAGATGGTCATTCCCTTTGTTATAAATGGATGACTACCCTGTTCCAATGCGCACGTCCTCCAATCCATACATGGAATCGTCTTCTTCTTCTCAGCTTCCTCTGCGGGCACAGCGCTTCGCCTGACACACCATGTTGTTCTTAGGTGATGGTTAAGGTGCCATGGTTGACACACTACCCCTAACTGGTTATGTCATTGTTTTCTGACCATGGCCTTACTTTAGTGGTTACATGCCACAATGATCTAATTATCATATTACAGTTGAGTGTAGTGACTTCCTACAATCTATTCTTCCATCTTTCCATTTCCTCATCTTTATCGGATGTGCACGAACTATCGCGCTCCCATGAGAGTCTTCCGTCTGCTGAGGGATTCACCCAATCCTGATCTTGCGTTGTTATCTGGTATATACAGTACAGTTCATCATCATTGTCCTCATCGCACACCGACTCAGTGTAGCGCTCTCCTTTAGCCAGGTCCAGCAGGACAATTACTCATAGTGACTTTTTTTTAACGTCATTTTCCGTCTTTTCAAGTTGATGACCCCATTCATGTTCGTGGCCCAATCAATTCCTAGCAACGCAGGGTAGGGATTTGTGTCATCCACAATTTCTATTACCTTGAAGTCGGTCTGTGTACTTATGCCTTCAATGTCCACTGTCACCCCTTGCAGTCAGCCCATCAGTAGGATCTTTTGCGGGTTGGCCATCCTTAGTTGAATAGGAGACCACTGCAGTAGGGGCAAGATATCCTCATTGCGTTAGTATAGTCACGAGCGTAGTGTGCTAGCCCTCCGCAGTTATAACAGATCAACTGTCCATGGCCTCGCCCAAGCCCCATTCCCCTTCCTCAACCACGTCCTTGAAATCCCCCGCATGGCCCTATGGCTTGGTCGAACCCTTGCGCTTTAGTTTGCACTTGATAAGCTGGGGTCATTTCCATCATTAAGTTGTAACTCTGACATGTTCGCTCATCGTGACCCACTAATCTACAAAAGTTGCAATACAGCTGCTGCGAGGTTAGGGTATACTTCTGCAGTAGGTGGAAATTGTCTGTTGTGTGCTTTCCACCTACTTGACAAATCGCGCACCAGAGTGCGGGTGCCACATTTGGCCCCGCTTGTACCTCCAATTTTAGTGGCATCGACCCCCCTGCCAGATAGTTCGTGAATATAGGGCAATGGTCTTTATCATGTGCTTGACTTTTGCATTTAATGCATCCTACCTCTATACGTGCCTTTGATTGGGTCGCCCTTTCTTGCTTCAAGCTTTTCATCTCTAAGCTCAGGTTTTGAAGTTGCACGTGGATCTGCTGAACTCCCAACCTTGGATCCTGTACAGGGGTTTCGTGCAATCTCATTGTGGTTTCTAATGCTTCGGCTTGGGTTGAGATCTTTTGCTGTGATAGTGTCATCCTTAGGTGTGGTGTCAAGGACGCCACAAACCATGCACAGTGTTGCACATCCGTCAATGTCATGTCAGCCTCGCGGATTGTGCTCTTTAATATCTGATCCAGATCCCATGGGGTTTCACCTGGTAGCATCACTATCTCTTTGAACCCAATGACAAACTGTGTCTCTGATTTTTGTCGGCCAAATTCTTTATCCAACGCATCCTGGGTCGCCGTTATTCCTGCATTCGGATGATCGCTTGAGTACTTTATATACTAGGTCAACGCGTGGTCCTGCAGTGCGCTAACCAGGGTAGCCTTTTTTATGTTATCATCCGTTATGCCTTGGGCTTCCCATACAGCCTTTACCACAAACCATAACTGACTTGGTTCCTCATTTCCTGCACCCTTAAATACCGGCAACTTGACTGCGCTCGCCATCCCAACCTTCGGTGGTGGCAAAGGTGGAGGTGGAGTGGGTGAAGATGGACTTGACGTTGGAGAAGTAGGTGATGGCGTAGATGGAGGTGGTATCAGTGGAAAGCGCTGCTTAATCAACCAGAACGCGCTTCTTGGAGAGAACTTCGCAAGCTCCTCCTCGTTCTCCCGCGAAATAGAAATTAGCGGACTGTTTTCTAATCCTTCGGTTCTCCGGTAACCTCTTCCACTCTGCGTTACGCCAGAAATCAATAAATGCACACAATCTATTTTTCACACAACAGAATCTTAATCCAAGTATTCAATGATTTAATATATTTATGCCGCAGTCCTTGGATAAAGTGCCTTTCTACTTCACTATAACTCACGGTTGTGTCTATCAAGAACTCGATAATAAGCCCTCCTATTTCCCAATCCAACCAGTGATCTACTGCGTGTGCAATGTTGTCTTCGAATGCTTCTAGCCTACGCACCAATTCTGGAGTCCACTCAATAGGTTGATCTAGTCTGCACCTTCCCACACTATCGGATAACCTCGCGATCCACTCATACAACTCTATCGGGAATGTTACGAAGAAGATTTCGGGGATACCTGTTTATATGTAATGATCCAACCACCCTTCCTTTGATATACGTGGGTTTCTGTTTTCCTGAACCACGAACTCATGAAGCTTCTGATCCAACCAATCTTCAAGCTCTTTCTTTGTAGGGTTCTAGCATTCCGACATCAGACATCCCTTTGGTAGATCCCAGTCCCGGCAACATAACCATTTGTTGGCTTATATGGGCCTAACCCAGGTTCGGAAGAGTTATTTAGCCAAACAAATCCTGCAACTACCAGCCCTTTTGGAAATAGCTAGCGGAGTGCGGACTGAGGTCTCACCTGAGGTAGCAGGGGAGGGTGCTGGAACCAGGTTTCCACACCCTTGGGATTTCTTGATGTGGTCTGGAGGTTTCACGCACCGTTCTGTGGCTTCACGCTATTCTGCTCCACGTAGATCCGAACCTAGGAAACTCCTTAATACTTATTAATGCACTTTTATATATTAGATCTAATTTTTATGGTCTTTAAGCAAACATTTAATAAGAATAACCAATTCACGCACTTAGAAAAGATACAAATTCAAAACATAAGCATACACGAAGAGATCAAACAGTTATATTAACGACAAATTAGCCAGATCCGCAATAATTCAGATTTAACATAGAATTTCAGAATCAACTTATCCTTATTCAATTTCTTCGCCAATACATCCAGATTCGCCCTGTGCACTCAGCTGCAGGGGTCCGTGCACACAGTTGCGAACTCTACTAGGCATTTGCGTACACAACTGCAGAGCCTCTATCTACCGACCAACACCCTTGAATCAAACTTACAGATGCTTCAAGACTTTTCTTCTCAAAACCCCATTACATTTCAGATCCAAAATTACATACCAAAGCTACTTTCTACCCATAGAGCCTTGCTCTATTTATACATTCCTATGGTCCACGGACCATGGACAAGCCGACTTACTTCCTATTATTCTATATTATTTCTTGGGTGGAAAACCCTTCGACTCGACTTATTTACAATTAGCGCTCCATGCACTTCTTGGAGTCTTTACCATATCTTTCCCCAAAATTGTGGACTTTGAGCCCAAAAAATATTACGTGGGCCCTCTACTACCCAACAATAGTCTATTATTGTAGCACTTGTAGGCTTTTCTCCTTGTAGAATATCCAAGGAAGATCCCTTCGTCAACCCGAGAATCAAATTTTCCTAGTGAGCCATCATCAATTTTTATGAAGCACTTGCTTCCAAAAATCTTGAAGTATTTACTGAGGCATGTTTTCCTTTCCATAATTCATAGGGAGTTTTCTCATTATTCGGTCTTAATTGAGTTCAATTCAAGGTGTAGACAATTGTCCCGAAACCTTCTCTCCAAAATTTTGGTTGCAAGTCAACTGCTATTATCATTGTTCTTGCCATTTCTTGAACTGTATGGTTTCTTCTTTCAACTACCCCATTTTACTTGGGTGTTATGGCAATCAAGAGTTCTCTTTTGATTCCATGTTCTTTATAGAATTCATCAAATTCTATTGATGTGAATTCTCCCCCTCTGTCTGTTCCGAGACACTTAATCTTAGAGTCCTTTTCATTTTCTACAAGAGATTTAAGATTCTTAAAACACTCAAATGCTTCGGATTTATATTTTATGAAATATACCCACATCATTATAGTATAGTCATCAACAAATTAAGAAAAGTACCTTTCTCCTTGGAGAGCCGGAGTTCTAGTTGGTCCACATAAATCAGCGTGGATGATCTCCAAAGGCTTTGATGTAGAAAGCTCTTTGGTCTTGTGGCTGGTTTTAATTTGATTTCCATGTTGACATGGGCCACATACTCCTTGATTTGGCTTGAATAACTTTGGGATGTCTCGTACTGCATTAATATTGCTGATATTGATCAAGTTATTGAACCTTGCATGTCCAAGTCGCTTGTGCCACAACCAACTTTCATCTGTTTGACTTAAGTAACATTTATCTTCTTCAATTTTGTTTAGAATGTAGATGTTGTCTAGTGTTCTAACCCCTTTCACCACAAGTTCCCCTCAGGAAGAGTTCCTTATTTCACATTCTTTAGTGCTAAAGACAACTTTATGTCCTTGATCACAGATTTGGCTAACATTCAAGAGATTGTGTTTGAGCCCATTTACTAGCAAAGCACTTTTAGCTTTTCCTTTTCCATTAATAAGGGTAACAGTTCCTTTTCCAACAATTTGGGCAGATCCACTTCCAAAGGATACATTTCCTTCCTTTTTGTTAAATGATACAAACTTCCTTTTATCCCTTGTCATGTGTCTAAAGCACCCACTAACCAGAAACAAATGATTTTCATCAGTGTGAGCACATAGAGCTAGGCCACATTTATCCGTGTTGGGATTCTCATTTTTTACTTTTCTTCTTTTGAGGGGGCAATTTTGTTCATTGTGTCCATTATCATTATGTAATGAGCAAATTCAATCAAATTTGGCCAAGGGATCAAAATAGTTGTAGGTCTTGATTTGTCCTTGCCCTTTGGGACAATATGATTTGTTTGTTTGATCCTTCAATTTCGGTGTTTCATTCTTATGGGCCATGCAATGTCTAGCTTGATGACAAAAAAATTTACAATAAAAACAATTCCCAAAAAAAATAGTTTTGTACCTGTTGTAATAGCCATGATTTGAATCAACATTCTTACTTGGAGTTACTCTCTCTTTATTCTTTGGATCTGAGATGGGCCTATGATGAAATTATCTTTCTTCTCTTGGGTTGTTGGAAAGTACGTCGGCATAGCTTTTCACATTGTTCTTAGTACTTGATGATTCTCCTTTAACACCTATTCCAGATTCTTCATGTTGAGGTTTTCGATTATTTAAGATAGTGTTAAGTATTTGGGAGCTTTTCCAACCCTTATGGACTTGCTCCAAGTCCTTCCTCAAAGATATTATTTCCGCTTCATGTTCTTCACAAGATTCTTCCTTTTATTTTAGCTTATTTTTCAAGAGGTCTTCCCTTCTTTTTGTTTCCTTGTTTTCTACCTTGAGAGAGATGATTTTATTTCGTAATTTCTCATTTTCTTCAATGGCACTTATCAACGATTCATCTACATTTCCTTCTAGCCCTGAATCATCATCATTTGTGAATGCCATGAATAATACTTCTTTACTTCCAACATGGTCATTTTCTTCATCTGATTCTTCATTACCTCCTTTGTGGTGAGGGAACTGATTAGTTGATTTCTTTTTTATGACTACAAATTCATTTTCATCAAACTCATCTTGCCTAGAGAAGAAATTCTTCTTATTAAACCCTTTCTTTTTGTATACCATCCTTTTAGAATTTTCCTCACCATCGCTATCATGCTTATGAGGACATTTTGCAACCTAATGACCTATTTTTCCTCATTTGAAACAAATAGAGGGTACTTATCTTTTAGCTTAGATTCTTTCTTTAGTCTTCGTACATATTGCGCCAATTCGGATTCAACATCAGAGGCATCACTACGGGCATTCCATTCTTTCACCTTTTTTTATTTTGAGGCCTTGAATGCTGCCTCTTTGGAACTTGGGCATCCTTTTCTCATCTCATAGGCAATCAGGATTCCATGAAGTTTATCTATATTGAGAGTATCTAGATCCTTCATTTTTTCTATTTCACTTACTTTGGAGTCAAATATGTCTGGGAGAGATCTTAAGACCTTTTGAACAATAGTGCTTTCTTCAATTTTTTCTTCCAATCCTTTAAGAGAGTTGACTACTTCAACTACCCGGAGAAAGTATGTTGCAATATCTTCTTCATCATCCATTTTCAGACTTTCAAATTTCTTTCTATGAGTTTGAATCTTAGCCTTCTTAACTTTAGAGTCCCCATCGTATAAGATAATTAGCTTATCCCATACTTCTTTGGCCAAGTTACAATTCATGACTTTTGTAAATTTAGAATCAGTGGTTCCACTAGTGATGGAGTTTAAGGCTTTTGCATTTTCAATGTAGGCTTTCCATTTGTCTTGATCTATTGGAAGAGTGTGAGGAGCTATGTACTCATTTAAAAACAAATGGAAAACTTCAGGTCCAAGGGACATTAAGTAGTAGGACATTCTCTTTTTCCAAAAACCAAAATTTGTGCCATCGAACAAAGGATGTCTTCCTGACACTTCTTGATTTCTCATCATGACTAAGAATCCTTCTTCAAGCTTTTCGAATGATATGAAGAAGCCTGCTCTAATACCAATTGTTGGAAATATTGAAGGGGGGGTGGGTGAATTAATATTTCTTTTCAATTGTTATTTTTTTTGGTTAAGTCATTTATATTTAAAACATAGAAATAAAATAACAGGAATGAATGCTTCTATTAATATAATCTTTGCAATAAATCAAGTACAATATATATATATATATATAGATAGATAGATAGATAGATAGATAGATAGATAGATAGATAGATAGATAGACAGACAGACAGACAGATAGATAGATAGATAGATATAGATATATAGATATATAGCTTCAATCAGTTGCCAAACACCAACTTCGACTTTTTGTGAGGCTCCAACCTCTAGAGCACCAACCCTATTTTGTCAAGGCACCAACCTTGGATTTAGGAGCACCAACTCCTAGGACACCAATCCTTCCAGTTCTGAGGCACCAACCCCAAGGGCTCCAATCCTCTGCTATAAATTGTCTGGATCTGTTTGGTAGTAATTCTTTGCTCCCAACCTTGCTGGACCTATGACTTACTTCTGTCCTCCTGCCTCTTCCACGTCTTCCAGACCTTCAGCTTCCTCTGTTTCTTACAGTTTCACCAACCAATAAACTTTTCGTATTCTCTATTATATATGCTTGATACCCCTGACCTTTGGCTTCATTTTCGCTCGCTTCCTTTTCGCTCACATGATCTTTCGACTTCCTCTGTGCTCACTCTTCGGCTTCCTCTATCTCTTAAAATTCACCAATACTCAAAAGATGCGTTCATTCGAAAGAGAGGCCGAATTACCAAAGTGTTGCATATTAAAACTATATCGGAGAGGCCCTTTTTAATATTCATATAATAGACATTAATTGTTCATGAAAATCGCATTACAAGAGAGGTTATGCCCATATTGAAGATCCCATGTGCCACGTCATTCCTTTAATCACAGTCGTAGCTTCCGGAGGTCTTTACAAGTCATGACCATAACATACTCTGTCCTCTGATATCAATATCATCGATCTTCACATATTAACATAGTTAAAACAAAACATATAATGGGTGGTCCCACTAGCCACATCATCACCTTAATCGCAATCGTCGTTTTTCAGAGGGTTTCACATAACACAGTGATTATGCTACTGTCAATGGAGCGGATGTGATGCGATCTTAAGAAATAGTTAATAAACCCATCGGGTCCATAACCTTATCACAATAGGCGGTTTTCCATTGTTACATCGATATTTCTTTAAGACGTATTATAATGGTGCAGCGGGTCCGCATACTTATATCGTAATCACAAATTTCAAGTGGCATTCCTTTTTAATACATGACTTCAAATGCGGATGTGATATAACATCAAATCATGTTGTAATGGTGTAGCGGGTCCACAGTAATATCGCAATCGTAGTTTTTAATGTGACATCCATTTATGAATTGCGATGTGAAGGTGCCGATACACGCGGGTACGATATTACAAGAGGGAGGATTATAATGGAGCGATCGGGTCCACACCTTATCACAAACGATGGTTTGCAGGACTTCACGAGTGCAAGACTTGAGTCATACTTTCCTACCCCCGTTCTTCTGACAACTGTTGTTCCTATTAGCGCTTTCCTTGTTGTGTGTTCCTCTTTGCTCCTTCTAATGAATTCTTCCTCTTTGTGGGACTTGAGTCATACTTTCCTACCCCCATTCTTCCGACGACTATTGTTCTTGTTGTCTCTTTCTCTGATATGGCTCTTATTCTTGAGCATATGTGATATTTTGATAAGAATAGTTTGTAACAGACTCTTACTGATGGCTTGGCTTTTGCTATGGCTTTATTCCTTGGCTTTCCTATGGCTTCGCTCCTTGGCTTCTTGCTCTAGTTCTTCATGGATCTGCTCTACTTCTCCTTGGCTTCATATCTAGAATATTGCCATATTGACATCAATGACAATCTAGATCAACACTCCCATCTCCTGTTGATAAGCAGAGCACCTCAATGCTCCCAAGCCCTTGTCAACTCCTTCAAATTGTTTCCCACCAGAAAATCAATCCTCAATACTTGAAGAGGGATCTCCTAAAAATATAACCCAAGTCACATAAAATAGATATCTCATCCTAACGTGTCAATCACAAACTCTCTTTCCAGTCATATAGCCATCCAAGTGAGGTGTTATCCTTTATCAACTGATCCTTAGTAAGTGAAGTTCTTATTATTGAACGAAACCTAATGGTAGATATTAGTGACCTCCCCTATGAGAACCCACTCTTCCTAATATGTAACCCAACTACTCAACGCTATAGCTCCTGAGTCCCAAACTAATCTCAAAGTGATCCCACTAAGTAGATGTTTTGTCGGTCTAGCCATAAATGTGACCCTCTCGTGCTCCTACAGATTCATCCACTCTAGTAATCCTCTACCACAAATCAAATAAGGGGAAAATCTACTACATGGAGGTCTATCTTTCCAGGGCACCTCGCCAAGGTCTCAATCTACCAATCCACTTCTAGTCTCTTGTTAAAACAATAGCCATAAATTCCTTCCTTGTCCCGTAGTGATCATCTTAATGATTCCTGACTTGTCATCCAAAGGAAGATGCAATCTTATCTCAGTCATCCCCATGATCCTCCCAAGAAAAATTAGTCCTCTAACCCAATGGATCATTGGACCCCATAGCCAGATTGGAAGCCCATCACTCCCAATTCCTACTGCCTATCATTAAGTAGTGTCAATGGCCATTAGGAACCACATGTGCTAATTATCCTTCCATATTGGTGCAGTGCCCCATGTAATCAATGGATCTATAAAGGTAAATACTCTTTTTGCAACTAAAACCCAATGGAAGACCTATATGATATTCCTTTGTATAAGCCAACACACCCTTAAATGTGGCTCAAATTCCAAGCCTGTATATGTTGAGATATCAAGCTAATCGAAAAAAGGAAACTACCATGCTTACAATGTGAATCTCAGATCATAACTGGTTTTCCATCATGCTCATATTGGGCCCTCCTCTCCTATAACTCTCTACCACCATACAGGTAATTATTGAAGGTATTCCCAACCTGCAAATACAATTCATCAATGCTTGAACCTTGCACCCCATCACTATCCACGAACCTAAGAAACAACAAGGAACACCTACCTCGCCAAATGGATAAAGTATTAGTGACCTCCCAAGTGTTAACCCAAGAATGAGCTAGATCACTCTCTGTGATATCATCTCTAACTAGGGTGATTCACTCATCAATTGAACCCCTAGATCCCATAGCCAAATCATGATGACATAGTGTTGACAACTGATGGGATCCATTTGTGCCTCATCTTTGATCCCTACTAGTATAAGATCCATATATCAAGGAGAAATCTGATGTACACCCCACATACCTACTTGTTTTTGGTCACACAGCAAAATCTACCATCCAATCTTCAAATGGTGTAGCCAAAAACGGCTAAGAGCCTACATGTCCTCCTGTAAGAGAATTCCATCATATTGTGTGTCGCATGCTCTTGAAATGCTTCAAAATTACCTATCTAAAATGTGTCACTCAGATCCCCCATAATAATATCCTCAAGTGGGGACTAGGGGGTAAAGCATATGCTACCTCTACGGTGGACCATGTCATCCATGTTCCAAAACTTTCCAACTCATGAATCGTCCATCTAACTAAATAGGAAAACTCCTCTCCCTTCAATGGTACTTTGGGTCATATCCGACAGCCTTAGGTGAGCCCCTTGGGCCATATTGCTCATTAAGAGGGAATAAAGGCTCAACAACCAGCTCCTCTATGATGGTATGTGATTTCCTATGGGCATACTTAAGAGTTTTTCGACATTGCATAACTCTATACATCATAGAATTACACGGTCTTATGCTAAGTTAGTGTGTATCATCCCACATCCAGTTGATATCGTCATCTCTATCACCTCACATCCCTAACCTTCGATGGTTGAACCTCCCCTCCCAAACCTCCCTGAAAGAAATAAGGGGAAAATATCCCTATATGTCAGTGGTGATATCACTATAACGTGGCTCCTCAGTGACCCATGGACCACAAATGTCTGAGCGAAATCACCATCTCCACCCATGGCCCTATCTAGTGGCTTGTCAATCCCACCTCCACCAACCAACTCCTTCCTCAGTACGCTGCACACCTTACAATCCCATCTATGACCAACATTCCACGACAAGTCACTAATTCTACCTACTCCCCTTACACTTTAACCTACCACAAGTGTTCAATGAAACTTTGATGGAGATATAAAGGAAAGTGTGTGCTTAGTCATCAGATCCATCACCTAGCTACTACAATCCTTAAAAAAAAATGCAGATGTGGTGGTGGGGGATTCCACCTGGATCCCAATAATAGTCTGTCTTTTGGGCATTGCTAGTAACCCAAGGACCCTGTTGAACTACAACCATGGATATCTATAGACACCTAGCCCACTCTATTGGGTACCAGCTCAATACCTCGCGCCATACATTCTTGTGAGAGGGATCGAATGCAAGAACATATGTACACGTAACAACTCCACCATGTGAGTGTTTCACCTTGTGCAACTCATGTCGCCTCATCCCACTACCATGATAAAAACATAAGACCTATCTAGATAACTCTACCTCTCTCTCTCTGTCATGCGGAAAGAGTTATTTTTGCGGACAAACCTAACCTCCCTAGGAGTCTAAGACTCTCTAGTGACAAACAAACCAAACAAGAGCAATCCTTCTCTAAACACACATTATTCTATGAGAACTCAAGTGTTTTCCGATCTTACCTTAGGTCCAACGCTTGTTGTAGCAGTCCAGCCTTGCTGATCCAGATGAGCTCCTCCTTCACTTTAAGACCTGCATACACTAACAAAGCAAACGATTACATAACACCTGAATAATTCATAAAACAAAGCATATTCATCACATAGACCAAGGAGTACATGAAATAACTCATTAACAACAAATCATTGAGAAGAATGGACTTATTTGTATTAAGGAAACAAAAAGGAACCATTACAACCTGAGCCTTGGTGTTGTGCAAGCTCCTCCCAGGGTCCAACAAGAGATTTCCTCTACTTTGACAAGCTCACCCACTCCCAATATGGCAACAAGGAAGGATAGTGATCTCTCCTTACAAGTCAACAATGGAAGTCCTAATTCCAGCAGCATTTACCCTTTAGAATGTTCAGCTTTCAACCTCCCCTCCTCTGGCCCAATGCCTGTATTTATAGTATTCTATAGGAGGTTATTCAGTTCCAACATCAATGGGATACTCCCTCTTTTGGATGGGGTAGCTCCTCTCTTGATGGGATAAGCTCCTCTATCATAGGGATGCATGAACCATCTGGAGGCGCTCAATACACGTCAAAAACTCTTCTAGAAGGCTCTAGAAGTGACCACAAGTAACTTTTTAAAGATGAAACTCGCGCCTTTTGACCTTTACAGGAGTACGCACCCATCCCTTGACTTACAGAGCGTACTAATACGCAGGTACAATGAGCTTGGGATGCGTACACGCCAGCAAGGTAGAGAGAACCTGCGTACCCAGAGATAAACATGATTTTTAATGACTTTCTCTCTTTTTTGAAGTTTGACATGGAGATTAGAGGTATAAGGCTTGACAAGGAGGATAATATGACTATTGATGGAGCCATATTAACTGCAGAGAGTCATGGTGACAAATTTCAGTGTAAAAATGCTGACGATAAACATTCAACTAGTAAAGCCAATGGGAAAAAGAGAAAAGTAAAATTTCCTTGTAATTTGTGTGAAGGTAATCATCCCATTCACCTTTGTCCTCTTCTAGATAAAGCTTCCAAAGAATTGGAAAACCTTACAACTCTTCAACCTTGTATTCCGGCTGGGTTTCGCAAGCTTTCCCCTAATCCTTCACCACCTGATCTAGTGATTTATCAAATTTCATCTTTGGTCAACCCTGCTCTCTCTGAAAGTGAGTCTCGTAAGTTCATTCTTGACCAACCATTGGTTGAGAAACCGGTAGACTTGACTCCACTTGTAGTTAACCATACCTTTCTGGTAGAGAGTGAACCCCATACCACTCAAGTTCTTATGGTTTCTTTAGTTTTGAATGAACTTGAGGGAAATCCTCCCATTATTGAGGTGCATGAGATTCATTCTCTTGTTCCCATAGCCGCAAAAGGGCAGTTCTCACATTCCTATGACACCCCCTCCAAGTAGTTTGATCACTTTTTTTCATTGGAGTCAACTGGTAGAATATCGTCTTTTGTCTTATCTACCTTTCCAGATTATAGTATAGGATTATGATATGGCCATATCTAGAAGAGTCATAGATGAGGGTGCATGTGTTAGCATCATGTCCTCAACTTCTTGGCAAGCTTTAGGTTCTCCTTAAATTTTCCCTGTCACCAAGAATCTGTTAGCTTTTCACAAAGGAACCAATCAAATGTTAGGGATCCTTCCTAAGTTTCCTATTACTTTTGGAGGAAAGACTATCTATATAGGCATGATGGCTGTCGAAGTCCCTTTATATTTTAATCTACTCCTTGGATGTGACCATTTTTATGTCATGGGAGCTCTTGTTTGTTCCCTTTTTCGAGTGATGTGTTTCCCACATGAAGGAAGAATTGTGATCATTGATCAGCTTATATTTGTTGGTCCTGAATCAACTCCCAATCAAACATGATACCTAATGGTTCTTATGTACACACAGTATCTTCCTTTCCACAGGTTAATTACGTGGCCACCTGTTCTATGCCTACATCTACTGATGATCTAGTAGGTGATGTAGTACGCCATATACTAGGGCATTAGAGCCCAATTTTTCATTACAAGATATGGTCAAGAGTTTGAGGAGTGGTAATTTCGGCAAATGCATTACAAGATATGGTCAAATTCATTTCTTCTTTATCTAGGGTTTTTTCCTGGTGTATATCCTGTTCTTTTGATGTTTCTTGTTCTTTTTATTCCTCCTCTTCATAATATATGTAAAATAATTTATTCTTAGTAGACTTATGACCTTTAGTGTATTTTCTATCATAGCTGTAACAAATCCCTTTTGCTCTTTTTTCTTCCAATTGTTGTGATGTCAACATTGTAGGTTGTGGAAGGCTAGGGTTAGAAACATTTCCATATTTATAGTTGTGAGTGGTAGGCTTCCTTCTTGCCATAATTTTGCTTTCAATTTTTCTTTCCAACCTGAGTGCCTTCTCCAATGAATCAGTCTTCGAAAGGCAAACCTCATGTTGGATGTTATCATTTAAAATTTGTATGAACACATTAGTCCTATACTCCTCTGGAATATATTTTACCCTTATATTCAATTTTGTGAAGTCCTCAATGTGCTCCATCATTGAATCATTTTGTTTGAGATTTATCAATTGGCTAAAAAATGTGTTGCTTTTTGTGCTATCACTTCTTCCGTAAAAATTTCCCAAGTGACAATTTGTTTACGAGAGCAAAGCCATCGATACCATACAAATTGATTTGGTCTCAAATATAAAGTTGCAATGCGTACCTTTTGTGTGTTTTTCACATTATGGAGATCGAAATATTGCTCCATCTGTAGTATTCATGTTATAGGATCCTTGCCATCAAACATCCTCATATCGATCTTTGGAACATGGTGGGTCTTCAATCCAATGTTAGAGTCTATGAAATCATGATCAACATTTCTTTTGTTTTCATCATGAGTTCCCTTTACTACCCTTTCACCACTAGTACGCATTTCTTGTACCAACTTTGTCAAATATATCTTCAAATATTCCATGTTGCCTTTAAGTTTTTCTTCTATACCATCCATGTTAGCTTCCACACCATTCATCTTAGATTCCATGCCATTCATCTTAGCTTCCATGTCATCCATATTAGCTTCCATGCCATTCATTTTATCTTTCATTCCTTTCTTTAAACCATTCATCTTGGTTTCTGTTACTTTTTCTAAGATTTTAAATTGTTGCACTTGGTCCCATAATTTTGATATTTCATGATGCATTTCTTCCACTTCTTAATGACTCATGGTAGATATTTCAGGTTTCTTACTAGGTGTTTCCATTTTCTTTTTTCAGGGCACCAATTAATGATAATTATGCCTCACTATGCCCTTTTAATCACTTCAAACTATTTTTTCAAACCAAACTTATGCAATTAAAAAAAAAAAAATTATACACCTTTTTTTGCTTTATAGGAGCTCAATATTGAATCTATTATATCTCTGTAATTTTAGATCTCTAAGGTTGGACATTGCATCTTGTGGTAGCCCTCTGAGTCCTCTTTCTAACCTAACCATTCTAATCAATATTGGATTCTTCAAGAATGAGTTATTCCAAATCTCCCATGATGACCTGATTATAGACTGATTCAATAGATCATATTTGTATGACCTACCATGTGTAACTGTTTCAACCTTCAGACCTGAAAAAGATACAAAGAAAACTAAAGTTTGTTCTCTTTCTATAACTTCTTGTGAAATTTCAATGTGATGCTCAGAGAGAAAGTTGTGACGATTTTCCCAAGGTCACCTGTTTGGGATGTAATTCTGGAGCTTGCACAAACCCTAACATTTGTGGATCATATCTCAGAAAATATAGCGAGAAAATACACGAAATTCGGACCCACGGTTCATCACGATTTCGGCTCAAATGTGTTTTAATTTCAACTTCTGAAAAGCCATAGAGAAAATGTTATAGTGAAAATTACACGATGTCTTGTTTGGAGAAATGAAACCCTAGCATCCCAAGCTCTAATACCAAATGTTATGCAACTAGCTCACCAAAATAGAAGAAAAGATAGATCAATGACTTCAAAATCAGCCTCTTCGAGGGGAAACCTCCTTTACATTACACAAATGAATTCTTGGATCATTCAAATGAGATAACCTCATTTCTATATATAGGAGTCTAGGGGTTCACAATATAATCAAATCTGACATAACAATAATAATATAAGGGCACAACAATAACAATAGTGAGCTTCTATGGGGCACAATAATGACAATATGGGGACAATAGGAGCACAACAATAACAACAAGGGCTATAATGAAAATAGTAATGGGGGAATCACTAGTATTATCATGACCTAACCTTTATGGTTTAATATTTAGTTTATAATGTTTAGTTTATAATATTAGCATTTGATATGAAGGTTTATAATATTAAAATAATAGGGTTTATTTATGTTAGTCTTTATAATCATAAGGTTTATAATATTAATCGTGTTTTTAATAATGTGGCCTATAATATTAATCTTAGGTTTTAAAATATTAATCATAGGGTTTATAATCCTAGGCTTTATAACATTGATCTTAGGGTTTAATATTAATCCTAGCATTTATAAAATTAATCATAGGGTTTATAATCCTAGGGTTTTATAATATTAATCTTAGCATTTCTAATATCAGTCCTAGGGTTTATAATCCCTATGCTTCATAATATTTATGCTTGGATTTATAATATTAAACTTAAGGTTTATATTATTAACCTTACGATTTATAATCCTATTGTTTATAATACTAATCCTATGGTTTGTAATATTAATATTAGGGTTTGTAATAATAATCCTAAGGTTTATAATCCTAGGGTCTATAATTTTAATCTTAGGGTTTATATGATTAATCCTATGGTTTATAATATTGGTTTTATGGTTTATAATCCTAAGACTCAACCCCCATGGTGGGTGCTCACCGTTGACAAATTTCAGCATGCATTCATGGCCAAAAGTGATCAGCAGCCACCTAGACAAAATAGGATCCCTCCAACACACTTAGATGAACATTGAAATAATGCCCACATCAGTGCAATCTTGGAAATTGTACATTACTATTAATCCACCCTATGAAATCACAATGGTTGATCATGATAGTTTGCAATGTTTTTGTGCAAAGAAGGACAATGGTGGTGTCATTGAAATTCAATTCCTGCCCTTTAGGTTATTTCTATACATCACCACCTCAATTAGAAGTCAGTCATTTGAGTGAATGTTGTGTGTAAGTTCATTGCAGAATGAATATGGATCTAGTGTTACTTCTCTCATCACACTTGGCCAGTAGCGTACCCTTGAGAATTATATGGTTTTCTCGGAGATGGAGTTTTGGAATTACAATTGGGTGGACTAATAGCCCTCCCAAACCTCCACTATTAGCAGGTTGTTTTTTTCACTTGCAATGGCCTCCTAAGCTCACAGTATTTATCTGCTCCTCCAAAAAACTTTTCCTCATCTTTGTGCAATATGTAGTTTTACAGAACTATGTGTTTGTTTGGTTCATCAATTTCCCTACTTTTAAGTCTATGGAGAAATTATATATGAGGTGATGGAATGGGAGCAGGCTGATAGAGATCCATAGGAACAATTGAGATGAGTTTAGTAACTTGGAGATCTTAAGTAAATTTGTGATTTTTAATTTCCACTCTCTTGCTTATTAAAGCGCATGTTATGTAGCACGACACAATTGGTCACAATTAATCTCATCCAACTCTCTCACGGGGTTAGGATGATGTTGATTGGAACCACCTGACACATCCTCTATGCACACAATCTGGAAAACCTGCTCACATTACAGATAGTGGAAACGAAGTCCCAATTCATGGTGTAATGAGGTTTGGCTATGGGAGCAAGGACATTCATCGACACCCATTTCAAGGCATCAACAAGAAGCACTAATAACCACTCTCATATTTTTGGCATCGACCTCAACTGATGGGGATATCACTGGGGTCTTAGAGCTCCATGCAGTGGTCCATGGTAGTGCTTCAGGGGTCCAACTTGAAAAAAAACAACATATGGATGGTTAGAGCCCCAGGTCAGCAACAACCTTCGACAGGTCATCACTAGTCAATACTTTTTTATTTTATAGTATTGCTTGTCTCATAAATGCCTCATTCTAGCTACGGAATGGTTTAAAAAATTGTATCTTAGTTCAAGTGGCTCTAAGGAGAAGAGTCATTATTTTTGTACTCAATTGCATAGTATATCATGTAAAGGTCCTCCTTTTTTGTCGGATAAATCAATCAAGAAGAACATCAGTAATCTAAAAAAGCTCACTTTGTATTATTGGGTCAATTTCCCATTTGGGCGGACAATAGTACAAAATAAAACCATATGTATTTTTTGGATCCAGTAATATAAAGATGAGCATTACACAAAATACAAAACATAGGTTCAACATATTAAACTTAGGGCTTGACATATTAATTGTATGGTTTATAATAATAATCCTAGGGTTTATAATCCATAGGCTTTATAATATTAATGTTAGGGTTTATAGTATTAATATGAGGGTTTATAATATAATCCTAGGTTTTATAATATTAACAAAAGGATTTATAATATTTATCCTTGTTGACACCCAATAATCAAGATTGGGAGAATAATTGAAATTGATGTAAATAAATAATGGAGAATATGAATAGTCACCGGGAGATGAAATGAATATCCTCTCCCTCATGTATATAATAAACACCAACCTAAATGAAATCAATGAATTGAATTTTATGAAGTTACTACCTGACTTGACATGGTATCAGAGCAAGCTCCATTTTTGGTATCTCCTTCTAGTCGTGTAACTCCCTTCTGCTAATTTCTTGCAGTCTGCCCATTGCCTCGTGAGGAGTCAGTCCACTACCCTCTCCACAGTCACTGCTACAAATCTCTGACATTATCTGTGGATGGATGGTAGCTTATGCAGGAGCATTTCTGAAACCTTATGTGCGGTCTCTCAGTCATTGAAGAAAACATAAGGTAACTGCCTTTGAGCACCGATTTTTTTTATGTTTGTAATCATTACACCAGCCGGGAAGAAGAAGAAGCTGTCAGCTTGAACAACCAACACTTAATCCAGCAGTAGAACAATTATGGAGATGAGAACCTGGGTTGCGCATTGTAGCATGGACAGCGTAACCTTTATGGAGTAACCATTTGACAAGCCAGAAGGCCACGACACCTGTCCCTCCCTTCACACAAAACGTATATGCTCGATGAGCTTTACCATCAATGGTTTCAGTGGCTATTTTTAGGTGTAATGGGTGGCCCCTTTTTCTTCCAATATTAATTTTGCGATGAATATTTTCTAAACCTTTACAATCAGAATCAAAGTGCCTCCATGAGGAACTATCTAGTGGTTGTGTGATATGGTTGAATGTTTTTTAAATTAAAAAATTGTATGTGCACTGCTATCCAAGTCTGAAGTCTGTTGAACACTGCCAATATATTGAATGTTGTCTTGGTGTTGTACATTGAATGTTGCTATCCAAGTGTTGTACATTGTATTTGTATATGTGCTACTATCCAAGTTTGAAGTCTGTTGAATGCTGCCAATATATTGAACGCTATCTTGGTATCACCATATGCTGCCCCACTTGTGTATATATTGAATTTTTCTTTTTGGCATATAAAAATTGTTAAATGCCATGTGTTGAATAGAGTTTTTAAAACAAGGACGTGGGTCAAAGCATTGTGGCATGAAGTGTTGAATGCAATGTACAGATTTGTGTATTTACAGTCTTGGGTATTGACATTTGCTGTCGAGTTGAATTGTTATCTAGTCATATCAGAATTATATTTTTTTTCCCATTAAGAGTAAAATTTTGCAACAAACGTTTTTGTTACAGTATGCATTCAATCATATCCATTGTGGGAATAGTTCTCATTGGCAAGGAGAACTATCATGAGTGGTCTCAGATGATTAAAAACACCCTCATTTTCAATGAGTTGTGGAAAGGAGTGTTCATTGGAGACAGAGACAAACAGCCAGAATAACCTACCTCAAATAAAGAGCTCACCATTTGGGAAAATAAGAACAACAAAGCCTATGCATTAATTGCAGCATCTGTAAGTGAAGAGGTGAGTCGCCATATTTCGCCATTTTCAACTGCTTTTGAAGCCTTACAAAAATTGAAAGAACTCTATGACTCACATTATGCACTTTGGAGTTGTTCAACTCATGATTAAACTCTTCACTCTTAAATTGCAAAATAATGATCCTCTTGCTCTTGCGTTTGAAGTAAAGTCTATAATGCATGATATCTAAGGCACTAAATTGATTTTGATATTCCTCTTATCACTTTTCTCAAGGCACTTTATTCTACTTACTCCAATTATCTTGAGTCATTACAAGCAAATGGAAATCTTAAATACATTACCTTTGACTCTCTTGTGAAAAAATTTGTTGAGAGAGAGAAAGCTTTTGGAAAGAAGACAACCCCTGAATCTTCTGAAGAGGTTGTGTGCCTTGCTCATAAAGAAAAGTATCCTGCTGAAGATTCTTCAAGAGGAATAGGTGGTCGAAGAGGAAGAGGAAGATATTTCAGAGGTAGGGAGGGTAGACACTCTTAAGGAGAAAAGGTAGATTTACATTGCATACTCTGCAAGAGAAATGGATCACATGATGCTTCTACATGCAAGCTACCATGGGACAAAATTGAGCAGCAAAGAAACCAAGAGAAAGGTAAAATTGATGATACAAAAAAAGGTAAAGCACCTGAATCCGCTCACTATGTTGTGGCACAATGTAATATTGCAGTAAATGAAGATTTATTTAATGCTTCACTTGCTTCTTGGAAAAATGATTGGTTGCTTGATTTAGGAGCAACTTGCCACATGACTCATAGAAAATATTTTTTTTGAAGAATTTACTGACAATGTTGATGGAGCAGTATACTTTGCATACCAATCAAAAATCAAGCCATCAGGGTTTGGCACAATCAGGCTTAAATTTCCTGGTCTTCCAGACTTTCTTTTGCATCATGTTCTCTATCTCTCACAGCTGAAGAGAAACTTGCTATCCTTGGTCCACATCCGCCGACAAGGTCACTCCATTTATATGTTTGGTGGCAATCTTGAGGTGAGAAAAGCATCTGCCCACTCACTTGTCATGAAGGGGATAGAAGAAGAAAGGCGTCTCAAGATGCAAGGTACCTCTGCTCGTGCACAACATTTCTCATACAATTCTCATTATGAAGAAGGTACACTTCCATCAAGTTTATTATGGCATGCTAGATTTTGACATTTGAATTATGATAGCCTCCACTTGTTGAAGAAAAATGGTGTTTATGGTTTGCCTACAATTCCTAGGAAGTTTAAGCAATGTGATGCTTGCATTCTAGGAAAGCATAGCAAACAGTCTTTTCATGATTCACATTCAAGAGCACATAGAAAAATTGAACTCATTCATTCAGATTTATGTGGTCCAATGCGTGTTCCTTCTACAAATGGAAATAAATATATGATGACATTGACTACACCAGAATGTGTTGGGTTTATTTATTGAAGAACAAATCTAATGGTTTTCAAACATTCAAGAACTTTCATAAATGGATTGAAAATGATGCAAAATGTCATATTGGGTCTATTCACACTGATAATGGAAAAGAATACACATCAAATGAATTTGAAAACTATCTTCGCCAACATGGGATCAAACATCAAACAACTGTGCCTTATAATCCCCAATAGAATGGTGTAGCTGAAATAATGAATAGGTCAATCTTAAATATGGTATGACCCATGCTCTTCTTAAAAAATGTGAAGATAATGTTTTGGGATGATGTTGTTCTATGTGCTACATATATAAATAATAGATGTCCATCTAATG
The DNA here is from genome assembly GCA_000404065.3 of Pinus taeda. Classification (NCBI taxonomy): domain Eukaryota; kingdom Viridiplantae; phylum Streptophyta; class Pinopsida; order Pinales; family Pinaceae; genus Pinus; species Pinus taeda. The sequence goes on from APFE030605669.1 coordinate 109,480, forward strand.
CTATTAGAAACAAGACTCCATATGAAATGTGGTATGGACATGTTCCTTTGGTAAAGAATCTCAGGGTCTTTAGTTCCAACTATTATGCCTTGATACCAAAGGTACATAGAAACAAACTTGGTGCTAGAAGTCGTAAGTGTATCTTCCTGGGGTATTCAAACACCTCCAAAGCATACCGTCTCTATGATGAAGTCAATAAAAAGTTTGTTGTATCTAGATATATAATTTTTATTGAATCATCTAAAACTGACAATGTTGTTGAGTGGCAACTTGATCGCTTGGATAGATTCGCAAATGCAAAATCATTTCAAGAATTTGATAATCAGATTCGACATCTTGAAGGGGGGATTCCTATACTAGATCAACATGTAGAATCTTCTTCTGAAGAACACTCTCCCCTGCATGAAACTCCAACAACGGATGATGCTTTAAGTGATGTGATTGATAGAATTGGGAGACTCAACCTTGATTCAGTCCCAACTCAATCAACGGAGCAGCCTGGACCATCTGAGAAAGGTCCCCCAAAGTGGCTGACAAAGACACTTGAAAGTGTTCATCCTCATGAGGTTGAAAAGATAGGAACTTGAAATTCAAACCGGCAAAATGGAGGTGATGTAGATGACTCTAATTCACTTGTTGATATGGACGTTTCTTATGATTGTGAATTGAACTTGTCTACAGATTTTGAACCAACTTCCTTCAAAGAAGCTTCTTCTCATGATGAATGGAAAGAAGCGATACAAAAGGAGTATGTTGCCCTCATAAAGAATGGCACTTGGAAGCTAGTTGATCCTCCATTAGGAACCAAACCAATTGGCTGCAAGTGGGTCTACAAGAACAAGTATAAAGCTAATGGTTCACTTAACAAGCACAAGGCCAGGCTTGTGGAAAAAGGTTTTGCATAGAAGGAAAGGGTGGATTATGAGGAGACTTTTGCCCCCACAACAAAATGGGCTACTATTCAGACACTCTTTGCCTTAGCAACTCAGAATGGTTGGAAAGTCCATCAAATGGATGTAAAAATAGCTTTCTTGAATGGAGATCTAAAAGAAAATGATTTTATGTCCCATCCTGAAGGATTTGCAGTGAAAGGACATGAACATAAAGTATGCAAACTTGTGAAATCCTTGTATGGCCTCAAACAATCACCGCGACCCTGGTATGAAAAACTAACTGAGCATCTTCTGAAACTCAATTTCAAACATTATGATCTTGATGATGCAAATTTATTTGTCAGGAAAGTTGGCAAAACAGTTGTATATCTTGTGGTATATGTAAATGATATTTTGATGACATGGAACAATGAAAGCTACATTGCGTCCATAAAGAAGAAATTGGTGAAAATTTTTGAAATGACTGATTTGGGCTATGTTCATTACTATCTTGGTATTGAAGTAACTCAACATTCGAAGTCCATTTTTCTTTCTCAAAAGAAGTACATTGGAGATCTTTTGAACAAGTTTGGCATGACAGAATGCAATCCTCTTACTACTCCAATGGAACAAAACTTAAAGCTCACATCTATTGAAGGAAAAGAATTTGAGGATGCAACAAAGTATAGACAGCTTGTAGGAAGTCTCAACTACCTAAATACTACAGATCAGACATTTCATTTGCTATTGAAATCCTCTCCAGGTTTATGCAAAAGCCTTGTGAGGGACATTGGTCTACTACAAAAAGAGTTCTAAGGTGCTTAAAGGGAACTCAAGACTTTGGAATCAAGTATAAACAAGTGGACGACTTCAGATTAATTGGATACTCTGATTCAGACTTTGATGGAGACAAAGAAACTGGGGTATCTGCTTCAGGATATGCTATGAGTCTTGGATCAGGAGCTGTCTCCTGGAGATCACGCAAACAATAAGTTCCAGCAGATTCCACAATAGAAGCAAAATACGTGGCAGTAGCTGAGGCAACAAAAGAAATTGTGTGGCTCAGGAAAATTATTAAAGATTTGGAGGTAAAACAAGTACAATCAACTCCACTCGTGATTGGCAATATCTCTGCAATAAAGTTGGCCAAGAACCCAAAGTTCCATGATCGAATGAAGCACATCAATACTAAATATCATCTGATTCAACATCATGTTGAGGCCAAAACAATCCATCTCTGCCATTGTTCCATGAATGAGCAAATTGCAGACATCTTCACCAAAGCGCTTGGAAGAGAAAAGCTTGAAAGATTCAGAATGATGCTTGGACTAACGAACATCCCTTAAGATTAAGGGGGGGAATGTTGACACCTAATAATCAAGATTGGGTGAATAACTGAAATTGATCTAAATAAATAATGGAGAATATGAATAGTCAATGGGAGATGAAATGAACAACCTCTCCCTCTTGTATATAATAAACACCAACCTAAATGAAATCAATGAATTGAATTTTGTGGAGTTATTACATGGCCTGACAATCCTAAATTTTGTAATGCTAGAGTTTATAATATTTATCCTAGGGTTTGTAATCCCTAGGATTTATAATATTAATATTAGGGTTTATAATATTAAACTTAGGATTTATAATATTAATCTCATGGTTTATAATATTAATATCAGGGTTTGACATTAATCTTAGAATTTATATTATAAATCCTAGGTTTTGTAATATTAATCCTAAGATTTGTAATATTAATCCTAGGGTTTATAATATTAATGTTGTAATATTAATCCTAGGGTTTAGTATTATGTTTTTTAATATTAATGTTGGAGTTTATAATATTAATCTTAGGGTTTATAATATTGGGTTTTATAATGTTACGGTTTATAATATTTTGTTTAATATTTGGGTTTAATGGTGTATCTTTCGAATGGTACAAAAACCTATCAAACATTGCATTGTGATAAATATTTCCACAATGCAACAATCAATCTAATAATCTTTTTCACAATGTTACATTACATCACCATGTTATATTAAATTAATTCTTTTGGTTTATAATATTAATCCTAGGTTTTATTAATATTAGGGTTTATAATATTAATCTCATATTTATAACCCTAAGGCTTAATATTTTAAAATTAGGATTTGATATATTAATATTAGGGTTTATATTATTAATCTTAGTGTTTATACTACTAATCCTAGGATTATAAGAATAAAAATAAGGGTTAATATTATCTAAGATTTATAATATTAATCATAAGTTTATAATATTAATCTTAAGGTTTAAAATAGTCCATATGATAATTATAATTATAATATTAATTTTTATAAATATTATTATAATTATAACATAATCACATTAAATTTTTAAGGTTATATTATATTTATTAAGATATACACTTTAGTATATATAAATAATTAATGGTTTATAATATTAACATAAAATTTAATAATTAAATCCTAAAATTAATATAATAAAATTTTATAAATAATAATTAATAAAATAATTATTATTATTATTATTATTATTTTAAATAATACAATATATATAAATATTGAATTTTTATCAGAGATGTTTATTAATTTATATCAACCATATTTATTAATATAATTGCGTTAATCAAAATAATATAAATACAAAATACTTACATAAAAACATTTTCGTACATTCTCAAAACTTATTACAATATAATTGATACTGATCCGTCGATAACCCTCCACCACTAATGGTCCAGTCAATAGCATCTTTCCAACATCATAATATGGGTTGTCCAAATTCCAATGCCACACATTATTAGTCCACCGATGGAGCACAAATAGCCTCCACGAGTCCTACATTTTATGAAATATTAAAAATGAGCTAACAGCTTGCACTTCTCATGTAATTTGGAATCGACCGGGCTAGGTTAAATGGACTTTCTTCTCCTTTGATTATTATTATTAGTAATACTAATTTTGTTATAATGTTTGGTTTAAATTATTATTTTTAGTATAGAAATAGATAAATGTCTTAGTACAATTTTTTGTTTAATATTTTTTTTTAGCAAAATTAATCATAATTTATTTTACAAAAATAAAAAAATTACTATGGATCACAGAAGTTTCAATTCAACCAAAAAATTACTTTCTTACAATAGCATTCTAACACCCAATATGAACGTAATATATGATTGCACTAATATGTTCATTCTATAACCTAGTATGAGTGCGATGTGTCGTTCCATCTATGCTCAATGTGGAGTTGACACATGTCCCCTTTAAAATAAAAATAAAATATAATCTACTTAAAAAACAATGTCATGTATAAGAAAAATAAAACAAATATAAATATTTTGATATTTTTAATTAAAAACATTATAAAATATCAATAGTCTCACTCTCGTTATCATTAGTAAGTTAGTTATAGGAGCCATAAATAAAGTATTTGTCTATCTTGATTAATATAATTTTAAATGCACTTTAAAGAGATAAAGTGGTTTTAAATCTAAACAAATAAAATCTTATATTATATTGTAATGTAAAACATAAATAAATTTTTAAATCTATATGTATGTGTTTTAATCATATTAAAATATTTTAATTCATAAAAGGAAGAATTAATTAAAATTAAAATAATTAAGTTACTTTCTCATAAGAGGGAGATGTTGTAAACTCTTTTGATTCTTAATAAAAAAATTGTACATGGAATTCAAAAAATATATTAATAAAATAAAAAAAATCATTAGCCTTCATTAATATAATATTTCACTCTGCAAGATTTAATAATATTTGACATATATTTAAAAATATATTAATAACATACAATGTTTTAATATGGACAAACGTGGTTTATAAATAAAATATTTTTTACAATATATTAAATAAAATATTCCATGTCAACTATGCATATATGGATATATTATGATGATGATGGTTAACGTCCACTGAGACCAAACTTTGGTCTATCAGAGCTAAAGAAATGAATTATTATTTAGTTTGATTTAAGATTTTATTGCTATGCTCAAAAAGCTTGGAGAGAAGCCTCCCAAGCTCACTATAATTTTGACATCGTAAAAGGTTAGGAAGGTCAATATTGCAACAAATATTATGAAACTGAGATCTAATGTGGTTGCACACGGGGCACTCTAAGAGGAAGTGATTTTCATCCTCGATGTTCATATTCTCACAGAGACGGCAGATCCTTTCCATCCATGGAGTTTTAGGAACTGCCCAACTACCCATTTCACTATGGAGTTCATGAGAGTTCATTCTAATCTTGGCTATATTAATTTTCTTCTTTGAGATAGTTAAAACAAAGAGATACTTTTGATTTTCTAAGGTGGGGTTGATGACCTCCTTATAATATCTTAATTTTCTTTTAGCTGCTAAATCTTTCTCACACCATATTTTTTCTTTGAACTTAGAAGTAAGAATATTTTTAATGTTATTAATGTTTTGCAATGCAACATTCTCGTTGATCTCCCAATGGTTTAACCAGGCCCTAGTGTCTTTATACCAACCTCATTTGAGCCTTAAGTGGTTTTTGCTAGAATTTAAAGCTAGCTTAGGAATTCTGTGGTTTCCTATGTTATTGAGTTTGTGCTTGTACAATAGAAGTCTGATCATAGTTAGGCTCTCGATAGGGGAAAGACCCACTTCTATAAGGAGAATACAATAGGGTGTATTACTTTTAATTTTGAGGTTATACATTATAAAACGCTTTTGGATTTGCTCAATCTTTCTCCAGGATTCTCTAGAGGTTTTGCAACCCCAAACCTCACATCCATATAAGATAACAAGAGTGATTAAAGTTTCAAAGAGGAACTTCTTTCTATCCCACATTACGAGGTTTTCTATTTTACAACTATTTTCGAGACCAAAATAAGCTTTCCACCCCCTATTAATCTTTTTCTCAATGCTAAAATTCCAGTTGAGCTTGTGATGAATATCAATTCCTAGGTACTTGTAAGAAGACACTTCCTCCAAGTTACTATTGTCATATATAGAATTAGTGTAAGTGTCCTTCTTGGATTTGATAATCATAACTTTTTTTTTTGTTAGTGTTAACAATCATACCCATGGTAGAGCAGAAAGCCTTAAGAAGTCTAAGTTTCTTATCAAGATCAGATGGGCACCTTGTGAGAATACCAATTTCATTAGCATAGAGAAGAAGGATGATGACTATCCCAGCTAATATCATGCCAACGCAATCTGCTTCTTCTAAGCAACCTTCTAGCTTGTTGATGTAAATGCCAAATAGGGTAGGGGAGAGGGGGCAACCCTGTTTAACTATGATATTACACTTAATATCTTTCGACCACCCCTCATTGCTCTTTAACTTGGCAATTACATTCTCATATAAACTTATAGCAAAAACTCTCAACTCGAAAGGAACTTTTAGCTCTTCTAATCTATTCCATGGGTTGTTTCTAGGAACCGTATCGAAAGCCTTTCTAAAGCCCATAAAGCAACAAAAGGGATTGGATTTATCATTGTGGAATTCCTCCACAATGATCCTAAGCGTAATGAGGTGGTCCATTGTTGAGTGCTCCCTTCTAAAATCCGCTATAGAGAAACTAAGAAAATAAATTATTATGGTTAAAATATTTTAAAATATTTAAATTAGTTTCTGTATTTTGTGCTTTGGCTTATTTTCAATTTATTTTTAGTCTATTTTTCTAAAATCTAGCAAATATTTGTTGAATTTCAAATTTTAAGTTCTTTAGTATACACAATCCGAGTGCCCAAAGGGACTTTCAAAGCATTGTATCCATTTAAACACTAAAAAACACAATTTAACTAATACAACATTACACATGAAATCTTATCAAACACCTAGAGGGATTAAATCTATTCAAGTGCATACATTTTTCCAAGTTTGATACAGTTAACACAGTTTTCATATCAAGATATTTGATCCCTCTGAGCACTTGATAGATATGTGGTTATGATGAATCTATATGGGTATTATTAAATATAACCTATTTTACACATATATCTACCATCTACTATTAATGTGAGTGAATAATGAATCTCAAATGTATGCTTAAGATTATTTTATATTGAAGTCAAGTCCTTACATTATTATTAATATGATTAAATATGACATGTTTTACACATATATGGACCGTTAATGCCAATGAATAATGAATTTCAAAAGCATGTTATTTTAGATTGTCATTTGACTACATTAATCAATTATTAAGGGGCATCGAAGGAAAAATTAAAACATGAAAGACCATGTAGTTTTTCTTTTGTTTTTTAAAGTGGGTTGGAGTGCGAGTGAGGGGACATGAATTTCACTTCCATAGTTGTTAAAGCTTATGGAAGTAAAGAAAGCACACAATAATATTTATGGTTTAATAAACCCATGAGGTGTAGATAAATTCGTTTATGTGGGGCTTAGTCTCCACCAAGACAATTTTTCAAATCTCATATGAGGTGTTAAGGGTTGGAGCCACTTATAAGATAAAAATTGTCTCATAAGTGTCCATGCCCAATATTATAATTATGAAGAATATTACATCCATTTATATGACAAGGTAGCCTCAATATAACTATGAAGAGTGTTACATCCATTTGTACAACAAGGTAGCATAATTAAAGACAAGTACACACAAGCATGTTTCAAGTGCTATTGGAGGAAATCATAAATAGCTAACACATATGTGAGCTAACACATATATGAGAACAATAAGTGGAAAACATGGTTCCCACGAAAATAGAATTAACCGTAAAAAACAACTAAATGAATAAAATTTGAGCCTAACACAAACTATACCCTTATCATGATGATGGAAATATTGTGATGTTATAAAAAAAACTTCATATACTTGAAACACAAACAACTTTGTATAATTTTGTTTCAACTTGAGTACCTAGTAGTATTTGTTATTTTATTGTTTTGTTGCATATAAAAACATGTCATTCTAATATAGCAATGTTGTTTTCTATTTCCCTTATTATTATTTTGAATTGCAATGTACAGGCTAACTCACCAATACTTGAGGAAGAGCCCATTCGTCTTTGCCTCAAGTAATACTAGATTCCAAAGAGCACCAATTGTGCCAATGCACAATCTATGAAGTACTAATCTAGTGAAAACATATGCAACCAAAAAATGTCAAATTGGAACCAACATTGATTTTACAATAATTGTCTTGTCTCCAATCTTCACGACATCACTATTTATAAAAGGGCAAGGCATGTTAGGATCCTATCCTAACCTCACAATTTTAGGTTACTTAGGAGCTAGTCAATTAATGTAATCCAACCATATTCTTTGAATAAGATCCATTAGATAGTAATAAATAGTTATTTAATGGAAAAATGGATGTCTTTATTAAATAAAGTCAAGTAACAAATTGTTACTAATTAATAATGAGATCATAAATAACTATAGTTTTTTTTATTGAGAATCTATTTAAAGAGTTAAGAAGTTATCGAACATTTTTGTTGAATATTATTGTTGAATATTATTGTTTTTAAAGCTTTGCTTAATAAAAAATTAACCCACGTTAAAACACAAATGAACATTGTTTTTTTCTTTTTATAATAATTAATACGTAAAAAAATATCTTTTACATAGTTTATCTCATGTTTTACATTTATAATTTATATTCATCTGATTTATATTTCAAATCTAAAATTTAAAAAATTAATTAAATACTTAGATCACTTCCTCTCTTTAAAAAAGAATTCAAACAATTATATATTTTATTAATTTCAATATGAAAACAAAAATTACAAACTTATTACATATTCTATCCTATCAAGCTTTCGTATAGCTATCCATCCTTCGGTATATCATAAAAGAAAAAACAAAGAAAGAAGAAAGATAATAATTATACGCAACCAGTATCTATTAAAAAAAATTAGCACGAACAGCACAATGATCAATATTGTAAAATTGGCCTGGCCTACCATAATCACATGCAACGTATTTCACTTGTCAACCTCGCCAAAGGTAACTCAACAGAGAAATTTTCAAATGTTGAGGCCCATGGATGGGCTAAGGGGGTGGCAGTCCTCGTGGCTTCCTTGCCTGGCTAGAAGGTGGGTGCAATTTAACAAAAAATATTACACGTTCAATTTTATGCCATTCTAAGCATAACATCGGTGAATGCTTGCGTTTATTCGCTAATTATGGATGCGATTATTATACATTCTTTGTTGTCGGCCTAGGTTAATAAGGTGACTTTATTATTTTACGATTTTTGATGTTTTTTTTGTTTAATATTATAATAGGATGTTGAAAGACTTTGTGCCATCTAGTTAAGCGGCTTGATTTTTTGAGTATACGTTTATTCAACTTCATGATTTAGAATGATTAGATCGAGGGTACAAAGAATACTAAACCTAAAATAAATAAAAGATAGAAATGGAAATTAAATAAATAAAAGTTAGAAATGGAAATTATTCAATTTGATGAATAAAAGATAGGAATAGAAATTATTCAAACGGATGAGATAAGGTTACAAAGAATACTAATCTTAAATAGAAGATAGAATTTTTGGGGGGAAAAAAACAATTTTTTATTAAGATAAAAAGATGTTACATAAACATGTATTAACATATATTTTAAAATATATCTTAAAAGTATATATCAACCCTGCTTATGTGTCAACATATATCCTAAAGTATATATACAGCTTGAGTGGGCTTAATGGTTAAGAGCATGTGTTTCCTCCTAAGAGGTCATAGGTTCAAAACCAGAGGGGTAGAGTATGTATGCTTTCGTAGACTTAACAGTCGCGGAGGTGGGTCCCTTGTCCCATAACAACATCCCATACAACAGAGACCTATCCATTATATAACAAACTAAGCATGTCTGCCTACATATGTCAAATGCCCAAGATTAAACATCGAAACATAACAAACGAGGTAAACCCTGGTTAATAAGCATAAATCATAGGATCACCAACAAAGTTGTCAAAGTTCAGACCTCTGAATCTATTAGGGACCAAATATGTCACGAAACCCCAACCACTACAACCCGGATGCCAAGGGAACCACCTGTAAAAGAAAATGATGCCAAGGGAACCACCTGTAAAAGAAAATGAGTAGGGAGTAGAAATCATTGCAGGGCCCATGGTAGCATGGCGTCCATTCGCCTCCACTGCCATTTATAACGCTTAACCAGACGGACAATCTTCAACACCATTTTCTTCTACGTCTTTGGGCACGTCAACGGCTGCCACATAGGACCCCGCAGTCTCTAGCAACACCACCACGACCAAAACAGTTACTCAAACACCCTCTGTAGACGTCGTGATGGATATCCCCACCCCATGGCGCCATTTCGAAATGATAGGTCCATGAGGAGGGTTTTGGCAAGGAGCGGAGGAGGGTCAAGGGTTTAGCGAGGAGCAGAGGACGATCATGGGTTCAACAAGGAGTGGAGTAGGGTTTCCATGAGGAGCAGAGGAGGGTCACTGAAGGAGGGTTACGGGTTTTACCAGTAGTGGTGAAGTATTTAACTATTAACATTTAACTATTAGGAAAAGAAAAGATTATTGGAAACAAAAGATTAAGAAGGTTGGTGATGATTACAAAATTAATTAATAATTATAATTTTAACTTATTATAAATAATATTAACTCATTAATAATCATTAATTATTAATAATTTAAATAATGGTAATTTTCATAATTTTGGGAGAAAGAGAAAGGTTATCCTAGAATAATAATATATATATATATATATATATTAAAAGATTGGGACCGGAAATTAATAGATGAATAACAATGATATAATAAGAATATTGAGATATTTTTTTGTATTAGCATATCTGTAAACTTAGGTCTGTTGGGATTGCTTTTCTTTTAAGGCCTCACAGGCTGTTATTTTTTGTACCTTATGTATTTTATCAGGCTTCTTATATTGCCTTCACAGGCTGTTATTTTTTGTACCTTATGTACCTTATCAGGCTTCTTATATTGCCTTCACAGGCTACCTTATGTACTTTATCAAGCTTCTTATATTGCCTTAATATAATTTATATCGCTTTTTCTTCTGAAAAAAAAAAATACTGAGATATTTCATCCAGATGATTTAGATACTAAAGAAATGATGGAAAAATATTTATATTAGATTTTAATAGTATAAAAATAATATAAATTAGAAATATTAAAAATAATAAAAAATAATATAAATTAGAAGAATTAAAATATGTATTAAAGTGGTATAAAATAGTATTAAAAATGATTATTATTAAGTTAGTATAAATATATAATTAGAGAATTGTTAATCTTATAAAAAAAAATTATTAAATAAAGGGAATTAAAATTAAAAAGTAAAATATTAAATTGATATAAATAAAAATAATTATTAATATTATAAAAGAAAGAGGTTAGAAAATATTGGATTTATGGGAATATATCAAGAAATAAAATATAGAAGAGAAAATAGAAAGGATAAAACAAAAATAAGAGTTAAAAAAAGAAAATGAGGGGAGGAGAGAACAAGAAAGGAAAGGAACTAAAGAAGAGACGATTTTAAGTGAGAATGTGATTTCTGGTTACTTGGAAATATATTTTTAATATATAAATAAAATTCAACACGTTTACCAATTTAAGTTCAAAATTACAATATCTACATTATAAAACTCAAATTTACAGACACTCTTACTAAATATCTAACAAAATTGGTAAGAAAAAATCTTTAAAAATGGGGAAAAATTATTTTTAATCAAATTTCAAATAAAAACAAATAAATTGTTGTGTCCTTATAACATCCAACACTTGCAATGTTTTATTGTGCATTACAATTTATTTTTTATCACAATGGTTATTTTTACTAAAATTCAGTGATACCAAATTTATCTTAGCCATAAAGCTAGCAAGCTCTAAGAGGAATACTTTGAAATTCTCTTAAACACAGCTAGATTGTGTAAAATATATTAAGTATAACAAATTCACAATTACAACAAATCTTTGTTAAACTATAAAATTAATAAAAAAATTACATTGGAAAAAAAAACTAAAATGTAAAAATAATTAAAATATTATAAGCATAAAGATTTACTTTTTCCCAATTATATAAAATAATTGAAAATAAAATATTTTTAATTATAAACCACATGTTTCAAATATATTTTTTTTATAATTAACATTAAAATAATTTCCATTTTTAAATAGATTAATTTACACAAATATTCAAAATAGTATTTCTCAATGCAATACATTCAACACCCGAGTATATTGCAAATCAATAATTCATTATCTCTAGTCAATCATGTTGATTGAGACATCTTATTGGTTTGGAAAATTTGGATGGAGATTAGGATGTCACCAACCGTCTAGATTTAACTGTCCAACTTGATCGACAGTGTACAAGCTCTCGCGGTGTTTGGGAAAATTGGACGGTGGAGGGAGATTACATGTCACAAAACAGCTTGGATTTTACTGGCCAACTAGACGAGAAGCTCTCGTAGTGTTGGGGAAATTTGAGGGGCTAAGAGACATAATGTATCCGCAAATGCCTAGAACCTCACTTGCTATTTTCAATGAGTGATTCATTATCTCTAATTGATCATAGTTGAAATTTTTTGGTTTTTTTTGTTCTGGAGTTGATTTTATTTGAAATTTGAGAAGATGGGTTGGAATGACAAGTTTAGTTGTGAATTATAGTGGGTTAAATTTTTTATTTTTATTTTTAAAAATTGTAAATAACTATAAATTATGATTTTATTAAAATTAAATTAGTGTGTTGAGAGATATATTTTCATAATATTTTAAGTTCAGTAATACAAGTACTTATAGTTCTGTTTCACAATATTTCTTTTAAAATGATAAAAATATTTCTAAAAAATAAATAATATATCCACAGAGGGGAACCATTATTTATATTCCAAAATAAATGTTTATATTTTAGTGTTAAAATTAATAAATAAAATTTTAGCCACTTTGCTATTTTCATCTCCAATAAATCTAATTCAAAATCTGAAAAATAAGAGCCAGATAAAATAATTGACGATGACTTTACTTCTGTAGTTCCTGAGATTAGAGTCTAGTAAATTCTGAAATAGTCAAAATTTCCAATCAAATTATGATGAGCAATAAAATATCAGTAAAATCATCCCATAAAAATTAAAAACTGTGGATGGATCTATTCAGTGGATCGAAGCGCATGCCCAATTCCTTCATATATGTTCTGCGACCTTCTTATGGTGCAAATATTCTCAATTTTTTATTTTACAAAAACAAATTTTTTTTATTATTATTATTATTATGAATTAGGTCGTTTTTTCCCCATTTCCTGTGCAATTGTGGCCGAACTCTGCACCTGACTGTGACACCACAATTTAACTTCCGCCAACAATTTTACAGTACTTTCTGATACTGCAATCACGTTTAATACATGTTGTTGTCTTGGCCATCAATATTGTACATTGCACAACCATAAATGAAGTTACCTTTTTTCAAATTTTTTTTGGCCCACTGAGAGTTGGAGGACGCCACGAATTCCTAACGTATACTACAACTGTGTAGATTTGTCCTCTGGAATTCAAGACCCAATAAGTTCCGAAAATCAGATTTATCCACTGGATTTGAAAACCCAATAAATGCAGAAAATTAGATTTGTACTCTCGATTTCAAAATAAATGCCAAAATTTTAAGACATACAGTCATTCCAGTTGATGATAACTGGAGGACATTCCGATGACGGTGCGTCGGTCTCTACATCAGATGAGAATTATCTCACTGCTCTCTGTTACTTCTGTGTTTTCTTCGGTGCAATATATATTATTAATATTAAAATTTTCCAGATACAGACTATTCAGAGACGAGTTTTTCGGAAGACCAGTGGGCAGGGCTCCAGTGTGAATAATGCAGGGTGAGTCTGACATGTCGCCAACCTCATGATGTGGACCGTCAATAATGACGGTGAGTCTGACTTGTAGCCATCGTCATGATGTGGGCCGTCCAAACTGAGACGACACATGTTATGACGGTCCACCTATGAAGCAATAACGGCATCCATCAGTCCTAAATTTTAGAAAATTGGAAAAGAGCAGGGGCAATTGGAAATCAACATTATTATTAAATATCATTTTGGTGGGCAAAAATTAGTACTATGTTAATGAATCAACCTAGTTTTATTTTAATTTTTGATTTATTAAGGGATGAGGGATGAAGTTTCTCAAAGGAGAAAATCTTTTTTTTAAGTGCAAAGAATGGTTTACAATTTTTTTTTGCACAAATTTGTATCATTAATGTTAATGAATTAACCTAGATTTATTTTAGTACTTGATCTATCAAAGTAGGAGAGGGATCAAATCTCTCAACGTGTAAATCTCTTTTTTTGAGTGTAAAATTTGAAGAAAGGTTTGCACCTCGAGAAATCTCTTTTTTGAGTGGAAAGTTTGAAGAAAGATTTGCACCTCGAGAAATTTGATCCCTTTCAGAACTTGATAGATAATTCATATGGGTCTAGGCTGGTTTAATTATTAATTTTAGTTTTTTAGTTTAATTATTATTCTTTTTATATTATTTTAGTTTTCTAGTTAATTTTATTTTTATATAATTTTCAATGAGCCAAAATGTTTAATTAATAATTCTACTTTTTTTATTTTTAGTTAATTTGACCCCGGTCAAAAATGTTTAGATAACATAATATAAATGGACATTAGAACAACTCTTCCATACTAGGATGGAGAGTGTCTCTTGGCCCCAAAATGTAATAAAATTAAATTTAAAAAAATATATAAATATTTTGATTGTTAAATGAGAAATGGATTTTGGGCATGTGGTATTGACTAGCGTAGATACATCCTAACTCCAGATCTATAAGTGTCAAGAGAGATATAATCTCTAAAGGTGCAAACCTCTTTTTTGAGTGCAAAACTCGAGGAAATGTGGGATCAAATCTCTAGAGGTGCAAACCTCCTTTTTTTAGTGCAAAATTTGAGGAAATGTTTGCACATCGAAAGATTTGATCCATCTCAGAGCTTGACAGATTTGGAGTTAAAATTGATCTAGGTTCATTTCAGTGGTGTGCCACAAAGGAAAATCTATCGAAGATATGATTAATTTTATCAATAATATGTAAATACATCTAGTGTTAATATAATCATTTTAAATATACTAAATATGTGAAATTAATGTCGTCATTTTAATTTTAAAATTGCTTATACTATTAATTACTTTAATGATGAAATACAAATTTTGAATGCAAAGTAACAACGTAATAATGTTGAATGATGTAAAATGTGAATAATAAGAATGTAATCAATTACAAATAGTCTTCATTGTGATTAATCTCAAACTATGTTTCTTCTACTATTCTTGTTGTAACCCTTGTTAATTTTGTCATCTTTTCATATCAAATTTTTCTTCTACTATTCTTATTGTCACCCTTGTTACTTTTGTCATCTTTTCATATCGATCATATGTAAAGGACAATTGAAATCATAAACCATTTAAATCTTTAGCTCAAATTGTTGTAGTAAACATCATATCTTATCTCTCTTACTCTCCATTATTAATAGCTTGAATTACAATAACGCAAAAATCAATGTATATTGTCAATAATTTTTTGTGCTTACATTAAAATCAATACACAATGTTAATCCAATCACTTTAAAATTAATGTACCATCATATCCAATTACGTCAAATCATAAATCGACATCTACACTCAAATCAATGCATCTAATGCAAGAAATAAAATATGATTAGAAATCATCTACACTCAACTCAATGCATCTAGTGTAAATAAGCAAATAGGATTAGAAACTAACATCTACACTAAAATCAATGAATCTAGTGCAAACAATCAAATAGGATTAGAAATCATCATATACACTGAAATCAATGCATTTAGTGTAAGAAATCAAATAGGATTAGAAACCATCTACATTGAAATCAATGCATCTAACGCAAGAAATCAAATATTATTAGAAATCAACATCTACATTGAAATCAATGCATCTAGTGCAAGTAATGAAATACGATTAGAAATCATCATCTACACTTAAATCAATGCATTTAGTGCAAGCAATCAAATAGTATTAGAAAGCATCTACATTTAAATCAATTCATTTAGTGCAAGCAATCAAATATCATTAGAAATCAATATCTACACTAAAATCAATGCATCTAGTGCAAGCAATAAAAAATGATTAGAAATCACTATCTACATTGAAATTAATGCATCTAATGCAATAAATATTCTTCCCTGTCTCCCCCCAACATCTATATATATTCTCCCTCCATCTCTCCTTTATCTCTCTATCTCACCCCCCAAACACACATGCTTTCTCACTTCATACTTATCAAATTCTCTGTCCCTCCTTCTCTCTCTCCATCTCTCTCTTCTTCCCTCCCTTCACCTTCCATCTAGATATCTATCTCCCTTTATCTCTCTATATTACCCCCAAAGAATACACTCTCTTTCTACAATCTATCTATCTATACCTCCCTCCTCTTCTCTCTCTCTCTCTCCCTCTCTCTCTCTCTCTCTCTCTCCCCCTTCTCTCCCTCTCCCCCGCTTCTATCTCTCTTCCCTCCTATTTTCGTCTCGCCATTTTCCTTATCACTCCCTCTCTCTCTCTCTCGGTCTTTCTCTGTCTATTTCTTTATTCTTACCTCCCTCTCTCCCCCCCCTCCAACTCCATCTCTCTTTCCCTCCCTCTCTCAATTCTCTCACATACTCCCTCTCTTCCTTCCTCTCTCCTTCTCTCTATCCTCTCTCTCCAATTTTGTTACTATATACATTCCTCTCTCCTTTTGTCTCCTTCTTTCCCCCATTCTCTACATCTCTCTTTCTTTGACTCTTTATGTCACCCTCAAACATACACACTCTCTCTCCATCTCTCCCTTGTCACTCCCTCTCTCTCTCCACTTCTCACTCTCTGTTTTTCTTCTTCCCTCCAACTCTATCTCTCTATCTCTCCCTCTCTCCTACTCTCTCTCAAGTCCTATCTCTCATCATTCCTCTCTCCCCCTTTCTCTCCTTCCCCATATCTCTCTCTCTCTCTAATCCTCTCACTATCTCCATCCCTCTCTCCTTCTCTCTCTCCCTCTTTCATCTTTGTGTATCCCTCTACCTCTCTTACCCTTCTCTACCTCTCTCACTCCTCTCCCCCTCTCTCTCTCTCTTCATTCCTCCTCTCCT
>APFE030605669.1:151402-165907 GCA_000404065.3 Pinus taeda
AGTTGGAAATTAGATCACTCACTTTACTGAGTTAAGTTCTGTTAAATTAGTTCCAAACTATTTGTGGAACTAATAGAGAGTGAACAGTGAGTTGGTGCACTAGTGCCTCCACTAGTTTCACTCTAGTTAACTGAAGATTCCCTTATCAGAAACCCATGCATGTCGATTATGAGAAATACCCAGTTGAGAATAGAGTGTAGGGACAATGTACTATCAATTTTATTATTTACTGGAGTGTAAATATCATGCATGCATCAAAGATTGATACTTCGTTTTGATTGCTCAGTTTTGGAAGCATGAATTCCCTTTAAATATAGGCTATTCATCCTATGAATTACGCAAGATTTTAGGGGTTTGGAGAGCTGAAAATTTGGCTAAGTGTTGCCAAAGAGATTGCTTGTGAGCTGAGAGAGTTAAGCATACTTGTGCGGAATTGTTCTAGTGAGAACAAGATTTGTATCTCCACTCATATTTCTTATTTATGCAATACAGAGAATGGGGTTTTGAGTAGTGGATTTCCCGAAATACATCTTGTGTTATGTTCCATTGATTTATATTCTTCTTGTTCATATTGTCTTCATCAATCCATTGGCTTCCACTGGTTGAAAGTAGACATAGATTCTTGTCCTGTGCTTTAGTACATTACTTGAGCTTGTGAATCTACAGGAAATTCTACATGGTATCTGAGATGAGAACAATATACTAGAGGAGATTTTGAAGTTTTGAGTTTTGTGTTATAGGTTAAATTCAAATTTACAATACATACTTCAAGATCAATAGATGACGTTCTACGGTTTGCGGCTCAATTATGCCTTGGAAGGTAGCTCGAATTTTACAGCCTGGATGGATAGGATGGAGGTTGTGTTAGAGGATAATGGCTTGAAGGAATTCATTGATCAAGAAATTCCTAAGCCAGCATCATCAGATGTACATAATTTGGTTGAATGGAAGAAGTGTTTGGCAAACGCGATACGATAATTGTTGAGGGAGTTCGAGACCACATTGTCTCGAGTCTCCATGGAAATTAAACTCGATATGCTAAGTGTAAAACATTGACAGATTTGTATCAGAACAACAATGACTAAAGGAAATTGGAATTGAAGGACAAAATTTGATAAATCAAAATGGAGAAAGGTGAGACGATTCCAAAATACTTGAACAAGTTCACTCAGTGTCATGATGAACTTGGAAGTGTTGGAATCACAGTTGTCGAGGATGGTATGGTGAGTCTTTCTCTTCTAGGACTCCCAAAGAGTTGGCATAGTTATCAAGACTCTGTCAATGGTCAGGAGAAGCTACCGGATTGGGAATTACTGTGGTCGGATTTGATGTAGGAGGAGATTAGGAGGAACACCAGGGATGTCTCTTCATCAAAGACTAATGATGAAGAGAATTGTACCTTAGAGATTAAGGTGAAGAAGAGGAAAGGGCAGATTCCCATTCCAAATCATATTCTTGCCATGGAGGTAAGAAGAAAGGCATGACAAAAGTTAAATTCTTTCATTGTCATGCGCTAGGCCATTTTGCTATAAATTATCCACTCAAGAAGTCCAAGAAGAAGTCCTCAAGAGGGGTAGTGGGTGAGGCTTTGGTATCCCAATTTGAATTGGACTTTTCCCTCATTTCATGCATGGTGTCATCAATGATGGGAATTTTATGGTACTTAGACAGTGGAGCTTCATTCCACATGACTGGTGACAAAGAGTTATTCAGTGACCTAGAGGAGAAAGATCTCCAGAAGTATATTGAGATGGGTGATGAGGGGAAGTATAGTGTTATTGGATTAGGCATGATTAATTTTCAAAGGGAGCACGGGGCTCCACTCACCTTGAAGAATGTTATGTATGTGCCCAGGCTGAAGAAGAACTTGGTATCCATTTCCATTTTTTAGGATAGAGGCTATGATGTGATCTTCTCGAAGGGAAAGTCATTCCTTCGACACATAGCCACTAGTTAATTAAAGAGGATAGGGATTCGGGTGAAGAATCTCTATAAGTTGGAGGTAGATGAGTGGTTTCTTTGAGCACAAAATTAGAAAGGGTGCAGATCGGAGACATTGGTGTGTTGTGGCATAGGCGATTGGGCCACTTGCACATGGGGCTTCGAAGATATTGCAATAGATCTTTACCGGTCTTCCCAAAGGTACACTTGAGAAATTTGATACATGCAAGGGGTGTACTTTGGGAAAATACACCAAGTCTTCATTTCATGACAAAGACAGTTGAGCAGAGGCTATTCTAGAGCATTTCCATTCAGATATGTGTGGACCATTCTCGAAAGAATCCATGACCAAACACATGTATTATGTTATATTTGTTGATGACTATTCTCGTAAATACTCAATATTTTTCATGCAGAAAAAGGATCAAAACTTCACAAAGTTTTGTGAGTTTAAAACATTGGTGGAGAAAGAGTTGGGAAAGAATGTTAAAGCTCTATGAAGTGATAACAATGGTGAGTATGTCTTAAATGAGTTTAAGAATTTTTGTGCAGTAGAATGGATTAAAGGGGAGTTGATGGCACCCCATAACCCTCAGCATAATGGGGTGGCTGAGAGGAGGAGCATAAGCATAGTAGGGGCAACGAGGGTGATGTTGCATGATCAAGGCCTACCATTACACTTGTGGGTTGAGGCATCCAATGCAATAGTTTATGTTCAAAACCAAATCTCGCATCAGATACTTGAGATGAAGACACCATATGAGGCTTACTCTGATAAGAGGCGATATGTTGGTCACTTCAAGGTTTTTGGGTCACCGGTATATTGCCATGTGACCAAATATGCACAAAACAATATTGATCATACAACATAGTTGGGCATATTGTGGGGTACAATGATAAACCTCACAACTATCGGGTGTACTTTTTGACCAGCAGGATGATAATGGCTTGCAGGGATGTCAGATTCGATGAGAAGAAGGCCATGCAAGTTTCCCTTGAGAAGGAGCTTCAGCTACATGTGCATGATGAGATTTTCACTCCTAAGGTAGAGGAGCCTCAGATTGATGTGGAGTGGCCACATGTAGAGGATCTAGGAGTGGAGACATCCACTCAGGTAGAGCTTCCAGAGAGGGAAGAAAGCGCATCACAAAGGCTGACAGATTGTTGGATGATGCATGGGAGAATGTGGGAGAACCCACTTATCAACGCAGGTAGAGGAGGTCACCTAAGAGGTACACTGGATACATGGCTCATATGGGTGAATGTATTGTGACAGAGCCATCTTCCTTTAAGGAAGTAGTGCAACAACTAGTTTGGGTTGATGCCATGGTGGAGGAGTATGACTCCATAGATCGTAACAATGTTTGCGATGTGGTACTGAGACTGGAGGACAAGGCAATTGTGAGCTCTCATTGGCTTTACAAGGTAAAGGAAGTTGTAAATGGTAGTGTGGAGAAACGTGAGGCTATATTTGTGGCCCATGGATTTTCATAAGTAGAGGGGATTGACTATGATGAGACCTTTTCTCTTGTTGCAAGGTACTCATCAATCAGATCTATATTGGCACTATCAGCACATATGGGTTGGAAGATACCTCAGATGGATGTGAATATAACCTTCCTTAATGGCATGATTAAGGAGGAAGTGTACATAGAGTAGCCTGAAGGTTTTGAGACCTTCGATCGTGAGTCACATGTGTGATGGCTCAAGAGAGCGTTGTATGGGATGAAGCAAGCACCTCATGCTTGATACACCAAGATAGATAGCTACTTCACCAGGTTGGGCTTCATGAAGAGTGAAGCGGATGTGAACCTATACCACATAGTGGTGGAAGGTAAATTGTTGATCATTGTACTTTATGTTGATGATCTCATACAGATAGGTGATGATTAGCTAATCAAGTCTTGCAAGGAGGACATTGAAAGAGAGCTTTAGATGAAGTACATGGGGCTCATGCATTACTTTCTTGGCATGGAGGTATAGTAGGGTGATGGGGAGTTATTTTTGTCTCAGGGAAAGTATGCCAACAAGATACTCAGGAGATTCTGCATGGAGAGCAGCAAACCCATGGAGACTCCTCTAGCAAATAACTGGAGGAAGGAGGATGCTACTTCAAGGGAAGTAGTGGAAGCTACTATTTACACGAAGCTTGTGGGTTCTCTCATGTACTTCGTGAAAAAATGAATAGATATGTGCTATGCAATTAACCAGCTTAGTTAAGCGATGGTTAAGCTTACCAAGATTTATTGGAAGGCGGTAAAGCATATGTTGAGATACCTCAAGGGAACTTCTCAGTATCAATTATGGTTCAAACAGGCAGAAGGAGTGAAGCTTCAAGGTTTCACCAATGTATATTGGGCAGGGAGTACATCCAACTGGAAGAGCACATAAGGAGGGATCTTCAGTATTGGGTTAGCAGAAATTTCTTAGTATGTTAGGAAACAGAGATTGGTTGCACTCAACTCGATAGAGGCAAAGTACATGGTTGCGAGTTAGGCAACATGTCAAGTCATTTGGATGAGGAAGATCCTGGTTGGTTTGTTTGGTCAATAGATTGATCCAACTGTGATTTACTGTGATAACCAGAGTTGTATCAAACTCTCTAGAAATCCATTTTTTTATGATCAGTCCAAGCATATTGATATCCAATATCCTCATCTCAGAGATTGTGTATTGAGGCGGATTATGTTGTTAGATTACATTCCAATGGAGAAGCAAGATGCTGAAATTTTGACAAAGGCATTGTCAAGATGTAAATTCGAGTTTCATAGAGACAAGATCAGGGTAGCTGATAATCCCTTTCTTGTTGAGAGGGAGTGTTGAGAAATGGTAACAAGAAACTCCAATTTAATTTGTCCTTGACTTAAACTTAGAATTAAAATCGAATTCTATTCTCATTGCAACTTGCAAATAGTTAATTAAGTTTAATTAACTTAACTAACTCGAGAATTTCAAGTTGGAAGTCTTTTTGTACTTGTGTATATGTTCTCGCTAAGTTTTAGGGGTCCAGTATGAGTTTAAATTGACTTGGAAATTAGGTCACTCAGTCTACTGAGTTAAGTTAAGTTAAATTAGTTCTAAACTGTTTGTGAAACTAATAGAGCCTTTAACAGTAAATTGGTGCAATAGTGCCTCCACAAGTGTCACTCTATTTAACTAAATATTCCCTCATAAAAAACTCAAGCATGTCGATTCTAAGAAAGAACCAGTTAATACTAGAGTGTGGGGATAGTGTACTATCAGTTGTATTATTTATTGGAGTGTAAATATCATGCATGCATCAAAGATTGATCCTACGTTTGGATTGTGAATATTTGGAAGCATGAAATCCCTTTAAATACAGGCTACTCATCCTAGGAATTACGTAAGAGATTAGGGGCTTGGAGAGATGCATACGTGGCTAAGTGTTGGCCAAGAGCTTGCTTGTGAGATGAAACAGTTGGGCACACTTGTGTGGAATTGTTCTAGTGAGAACAAACTTTGTATCTTCACTCATATTTATGATTTATGTAATACAAATAGTGGGGTTTTGAGCAGTGGCTTTCCCCAGATACATCTTCTTGTTCATATCATTTTCATAGATCTATTAGCTTCCACTGGTTGAAAGTAGAAGTAGATTCTTTTCCTATGCTTTAGTACATTGCAGAAGCTTGTGAAGCTATAGGAAATTCTACACCTAGCCATCTTTTCATCAACTTCCCCTTTATTTCCTTGAACCTGGAATCATACAATAGGGTGTAGTCTCCTTCTTGGCTAAATCTTCATCTGTTGTTAGATTACCTCAGTGCGTAGGAGATATATCATTCTAAATTCATCTAGACCATTAAGTTGGAGCAGCCTTTCCTATTGCAGTGAAGTGAGATCCAATTGTAACTAAGATTCCATCCTCAAGGTGTTGTACTCAAATTAAATAAACAATAGTTCCTTCTTCCCATAGACCATCTCAAAGGGATTGAATCCAGTGGTGGTCTTCCAAGTGATGTTGTAGCCCTAATTAGATTCCACAAGTTTGTCAACCCAACATTTTTTTTTGCTACTAACAACCTTTGTAATAATGTTATCCAATGCTCTATTGGTGACTTCCACTTTACCTATTTTATCTAGGGTGGTAGGATGTAGATTTCATGTGCTTTATGTGGTGTTGCTTCATAAGGTCTTCAATCAAACTTGATGTAAATTGTGCTCCTTGATTAGTGACTAATTCCCTCAGAAAACCAAATTTGTAGAAGATATTCTCCCTCATAGATTAAGCCACCTTCTGCTCAGTTTCTCCTTTTATTGCTTTTGTTTCAACCCATTTTATCAAGTAATCAGTGCATACAATGATATTCCTTTTTTGTCATGATGAGGCATCAATAGGCCCAATGAAATCCATGCCCCACATTTCAAATGGATCTAGAGTCACTTGAGGTTGTAAGGGAATCTCACCTTTGGGTGTTGGCTTACCCAACCTTTGACAATGATCACACCTGGTGGTGTATCTCCTTGAATATCGAGTTAAAATGGGCCAATAATAACCTAATTGTAGAAATTTGAAGGTTGTCATCTTAGCAGGAAATTGGCCCCCACGAGGCCCAACATGGCATGGTGAGAGGATGTCAAAGACCTCTTCTTCCATAAAACATCTTCTTAGGATCTGATCTGACCCTAATATGAAAATATTCCCCCCAATCCAAGTTAATGGGGCACTCTTCCTGATAATCTTCATTTTCTCCCTGGAGGATAGGTTAAGAGGGAACCTCCCAGCAATTGAATAGTTGTTTGTATCAACAAACAAAGGAGAAAGTGTCAACATGGAAAAGAGTTGTTCATATGGAAGTTGATCATCTATCAGTTCTTCCTTTCTTGTAGGTTGATTTAGTCTTTACAAGAAATTTGCAGCCACTTTCGCCTTCCCTGGTTTATCAACAATAGTCAAATCAAATTGTTGTATTAATAACAACCATCTAATTATCCTAGCATTGACATTAGTTTTATTCATTGAATACTTAAAGGTCACATGATCAGGGTGAAGCAAAGTTTGATAACAAGTGATATAATGCCTAAACTTATTTAGAGAATGTACTACAACTAAGAGTTATTTTTCAATGACAGTATAATTCAACTCAACTTTATACATATTCTTACTAAAGAAATAGATAAAATAAATAAAATTGTCTTCCATTTGTCCTAAGGAATTCCCTACAACTTTGTCTGAGGCATATGTGTGTATATGGAAAGGTAATTCTGAGTTGTAACCCCTAAGGATGGGTGCAATGGTTAGCTTTTATTTTAGTATTTCAAATGCTTCTTGATAGTTGCTTGTCCAAAAAAAATCTGAATCTTTAGCGAGCAGACCAAACAAAGTTGAAGCTAGATTACTAAAATATTTAATGAACCTTCTATAATGCCTATCTAATCCAAGGAAATTCAAGACGTCTCTTTGATTTTGAGGCATACAGACCCTTTTGATGATCCCAATATTGTTTGGGTCAACTTGTATTCCCTCCTTGGATTGGAATGGCTAAGGAAAATCCTTGTATTCATAAAAAATTCAAATTTCTCAGGGCTCAATGAGAGATTCATTTTAATACATTTCTTCAATACTTTTCACATATTGTAGAGAGATTCATGGAAGTCACATCCATAAGGAGTGAAATCATCCATGTATATCTCAACAGAGTCATGAACAAGTTCAACAAAAATACTCATAACTTCCCTCTAAAAAGTAGCAAGGGCATTGCACAGACTAAATGGAAGAACTCTATAGGAAAAGGTACCCCAAGGACATGTAAATGTGGTCTTATGTTGGTCTTCAAGGCTGATCTAGATTTGGTTATATCCACTAAACCCATCCAGGAAGTAGAAGAATTTCTTTCCTACAAGGCCATCTAGGCTTGATCAATGAAGGTAAAAGGAAAATGGTCCTTCTCTGAAGCCTTGTTAAGTTCTCGGTAATCAAGATAGGTTCTTTTCTTCCCATTCTTATTGGGAACTAAAACAAGAGGTGACACCCACTCACTATTTGAAATGGGGTATATTAACCCTGCATCTAGTAGATTTTGTTATTCTTCTTTCACAATGTCCTTAAGAGCTCTGTTTCTCCTTCTCTGGCATTGGCACACATGATTGAATCCCTTTTTTATGTAAATATAATGACTACAAACTAAGGGATGCACAAATTTCATTTGCTTATAATCCCAAGCAAAATCATCCAGTTTTTGCCTCAGTACATTTCACAATTGTTCTTCATGTTTATCCGAGAGAGAGGGTTTGATATTTAAAGTCCTAGATGGGCAAAACTCTACAATATCGACATATTCTATATTTGAATCAATAGAGAAAAAGTTAGCCGAAGGACTACTCCCAGATTCTTTCATCAGCTCATCAATTGGTATGGGATTGGGAGGTTGATTCTGAAGGATATGGTCAATAAGGTCATCTTCATCAAGTTGTCCCCATCCTATAATAATATCTAGATTGCAGACTAGGTAGGGTGTTGTAAGATATAATTCATCCCCTTCCTCATCCTCTAACCATATGGGTAAATCATGTTAAATAGAAGGTTGAGCAAGAGGATACAACACAAGTTGTTTGGATAAACATCCATTCTTGATAGTCATGTTCCGAGCCTAACAATTAATGTAGGCATCAGTAGTGGCCAACCAAGGTATTCCTCATATGAGAGGATAACCATTAAAATTGGCTTTGGGATGTAGGACCAAGAAATCAGTAGAATACTCCCATGATTCAATGAAGACCATGACATCCTCAATAATTCCCTTAGGAGCTACTATGGATCTGTCTGCAAGCTACAACACTGTGGTGATCTTTATCAAAACCCCTCGGAGAGTGAGCTTCAACATTGTTTCCCTAATAATCGCATTTATTGTAGCCCCAAGATCAATCAGGGTATTAGGGACCATAATTCCATCAATGTGCACATCCACTACTAGGCTAGAACATTCTAGGTGTTTTGGAGAGATCACTCTCCAAAGCATAAGATCAGTTAGTTGTCCAACAACATTGATGGTGGGGTATCTCTTCTTCTTATCTCGGGCCTTTTGAAACATTTTTATTTAATAAGCCTATTGTATATGGGAACATATTTAATGGCCTGGAGAAGTGGTATCCTGACACACAAATTGTTCAATTCTCCCAGAAGTTCAACCTCTTGAGGGGTGTGTTGATTAGGGTGGACCAACCTTTTAGGATAGGGAGGTACATTGAATTGAGGGACACTCTCTCCCCTTCTCTTATTCAATCTCTTCAGGTGGAGGTGGGTGATTGTCTGGGAGCACCTTCCCAGACTGAAGATTGATCTCTTGGATTTCCACAACATAAGAAGATAAGATGTCTCCTGATTATAGACTCATTGTGCCTTCTTATTGTTTGTGTTAACATTAGTTTGAGCAAGCATTTGAGGTTGCTTAGGTGGAGCAAGATTAGTTAGTTGTGGTTAAGGTTGGGGTGGAGGTAGTAAAGTAGGAGGCTAGCTTGATTGAGGCCTCCAACCTTGTGAGGGGTTGACCCACTGGAAATATTGGGGTGGATATGGCTGAAAAGGATGATTGACAGACTAAGGAGGATATGGAGGAGCATAAGGAAAAGGAGGATGCGTGGACAATGATGGATGGATGGAAGGGTAACAAGGATGAAAAGGTGAATTTCAATTTGGATTGTAGTGAGGATAATGTGCATCTTGCATGCCTTGTTAATATGTTCGAAGTCCTAATGGCCTCCTTTGGTTAATGAAACATAGTTTTTCTAACTCACTCTCTAATCCTCCCGGTATACAACTTTTAGTCTTGGAAAAGAGGGGCATTTGTCTTTTTCATGATTCTCTTCATAGAATACATATACTTTTATGACATTCAGTGGGTATTCATTTTTTGGATGTATTTTAGTAAATCTAGGGCATAAAATAGCTAATTCCCTTTATGCTTCCTCTTGTTTCCTTTTGATTTTCATAGTATCCATTTGTAGGGCAAAGGTGTGTTACATTTCACTCTTGAAATCCTCCAACATATTCCCTATTTCATGCTTCATGGATGTTGTGGAGGGAGAGGAATTGACCAAGTTTTGGCTAGACCTACCCTTCTTCCTAACATCCCTAGAGTAATTCCTGAATACAATTTTGATTTCATCATAAGGAAATTAGTAGATATCTCCTCCATATAACATGTTGATGGTTTCCATTACATCCCTAATCCCTCGGAGAAGAACTAGCTTGAGTGACTCAACATCAAGGGTATAGCTGGCCCTCCTATAATTGAGTTGAAACATTTCCTCATAGTCTCCCAAAGATTCATTAGGTCCAAGGGTTATCCTAAATATTTCCTCCTTTGTTTCTTTGGACCTACCGTAATCTCGGTATTTATCATTGAAGGTTTGTTACATTTGGGCCTAGGTAGTGGTGGTGGCTCTAGGAAAACTCATAAACTAGCAGAAGGTTGCATTTTTAGGGTAGAAGGAAACAAATTCAGCTTCTTCTCATCAGAGAATAGTCATAGGTCCTAAAGACAACAACAAACTCAAACATGAAGGTGTCAGGATCTTCAGAGGTTAGGTCATGGAAATGTAGAAGGGCAGCAGGGCTTATATTTTCATTTTATCCTCTCCATTGGTTTCTTTGGTAGGGAAGAGGTCATTTTTCTTGTTTTCATCCATCGTTTGAGTAGGTGACATTGGTTCTTCTTCCATCCCAATAGGTTCTTCAAAATGTTTAGGTTTATCACCTAGAGGGTGTTTAACTCCCCTGAAGTCAGAGAGGGGAGTTCATAGTCACTAAAGAATAATGAAGGTTGACTACTTTACGGTCTGGGGGTTTTTGGTAATAATTTTCCTTGCTTATCCCTACTCCTACAAGGCATGAAAGAACATTTTTTTTTTAAATCAATAAGACTGATGCAAAACATGAAAACAATGCTCAAGAAGAAACAATACCTACTTAGATACCTCCCTGACAATGACGCCAAAAAGTGGCGAACCTTGTGTTTCACCAAGATTATTTCAACTCCAAAAGCCTCCTCAAATTAAATTATCAACCCGAGGTTCGTACAAACTTACAGGTGACAATGCTATATGCAAAGTAGGTTAAGTTCTAGTAATTCCACCTTTAGTCACAACATCAGATCAAGGTGTTAAAAGACCATTCCTCCAACTTAACTATAGTGAAAGCTTGTGTATGAAATCACAATTGAAAATTGTTTCTTAACTCTGAAAATGAAAAATCCATTTGTTCAAGTTGTAGACACTAATTAACATTATATGAAAGAGAAAGGGTTAATCTACCTATAGAATTAAAGCTACTCTATCTTGCATAATTCATCAAGTCAATAACCCATTTTCATGTATGATTGATTTACTTCACATTTACTTGAAAATAATATATCTAACTTGTATCATGCTTTTGAAATAAAAGAACTAATCCTATTATGTTTTGTATGAGGAAAAGGGGAGGTAAGAGTAGTTTAAGAGCCTCTCTAGATCATAAAATCACAATTTTGGGGTCATTATTCATCTAAACCAAGCTAAGATTGAATTTGGGAGAAAAACAAGTAGAGGAAAATGGTTCTACAGGTCTATTACATGTGCTTCTACAGGAGGCCCTCTATTGCTACAAGAGGACCTATTTTGCTACAGGAGGGGTATCGGGAGTCTTTTTAGAGTGGAGATGGTTTCTTTAGGGCATGAAGAGGTGGATGAAGGTACAAGGGAGTGATTGAAGGTTGGATAAGCCTCGTATCCAAGCATGGGACCTCTCGTAGGTCTATCTTGTACAAAGATGAATTCCCACAGTGTCCATAATTGTCTAAATAGAGTGACTGTGGAAAAAGATTATTGGGAGAAGAATTGAAGGGTGGAAGGAGAAGATGGAGAATTCAAAGTGGAGATGAAAGAGATTCCTTCCACTGCAGATAAACAAAACCCTGAAACTACACACATGCATGCATCAATTGATCATTAATAAAGTGATATAAACTATGATGGAAAATATGAGTTCAATTTGAATAACATATATTCTATGCCACAACACGATTCTGATAACTGAACTAAATCCTAAGTTGCATAAATTAAATATGAATAAGGACAACTAGCATCTATTTATTTCAAAGAAATCATAAACAAATTGTTTTTAGAATGAGATTGTAAATCCTTCCAACCATTCTCCCACAAGAGAGGTGATAGGGAAGCTTACAATCATAGGTTTTTATAGCTTAACATCTATTACGAAAAGAAAGACATGAAATGTTTTAAACTAAGAAAAATGCAAATACAAAAGAGGGACATATGGGTTGGGCCCAAACCCAAGGGTTTCATCCCTCTAAAACTATCTCAGATGAAACTTAATATCCAAGTTCCCATTATTAGAAAATATTAGTCTCATATATCACATGAAAGTTGACAATGACAATGTCAAGACCCGAGCTCAATAGCTACTCCAATCTGAATCAAAACTTCAAATCCTAATGAGATTTCATCTCGTGTATTTATAAAAAAGGGTGGTTGAGAGAATCTCCCTTGAAAATAGGAGTGATTCCCTCCTTAAGCTCGAAAATTGTGGATATTTTCCCCCATGGGATTTTCATGCACTTGGAGTTACTCAGTTGTCATTGAGTTCAAGCTTCTGAGTGAGGGTTTGATTGTTATGCAATCATCTCACAAAATAAAATAAGAGATAGATCAAAAACTTAAAAATTAGCCTCTTTGAGGGGACAACCTCCTTTACATTACACAAATGGACAATTCTTGGATGATTCAAATGACAACAACTCTTTTCTATATATAGGAGTTTAAGGGTTCACAATATAATTTGAGCCGAGATAACAATAATAATGTAAGGGCACAATAATAACAATAGTGGGCTTCTATGGGGCACAAAAATAACAATATGGGGACTACATGGGCACAACAATAACAATAAGGGGACCACCCTAATAATAATGAGGGAATGCACTAGTATTATAGGGACCTAACATGTTTCTCTCCTTCAGGAAAGGGTTGTCCTTAGCGCTTGAGTAGTTATGGATGCTTATGTATAAAATTTTCATCCTCCCATGTGGAATATTCCATGGGTAAGTTCTTGCACTTGATGAGATACTCTGAAATTGATTGATTTCATAGCTATTGAGTTCTTGTTTCCATGATTGCTTCAGGTTCCAATATGATTTTTCCTTCCTCTCTAATTTCTAGAAATATTGTTTGAACTAGGAGCTTGTCACCTATAACCTTGTTTAAGCATGAAACATGGAAAACTGAGTGCACTCGGGATGATGTAGGAAGCTCCAATTTGTATGTTGTAGTACCAATCTTTTGCAGCACCTTGTAAGGACCATAATACTTTGGTGATAATTTATTATCCTTCTTAGATTGCTTGAGAGAAATTTGTTTGTATGGTTGTAGCCGTAAAAATACCCAGTCACCTACATCAAAACTTCTTTCACTGCGATGTTGATCTACCTATTATTTCATTCTATTATGAGCCAAAGTGAGGTTATCCTTTAAGAGTTGGATAACTTGTTATTGATGCTCGATGTGATCTTCCAATTCTTGAACCTTAGAATTTTCTCTTAGAGTTGATGTGATGGATGGGGGATGATATCCATAAAGTGTCATAAATGGGGTCATTTTTACTGTAGTATGGAAGGAAGCTGTGTTGTACCACCATTCAACCAGAGGTAACCACTTGACCCATCGTGTCTATTTGTCATATATAAAGAAATTAAGATATACTTACAAACATTCATTCACTATCTCCATTTCCCCATCCAATTGAGGATGATAAGATGACCTATGAGTTAATTGATTACCCATAAAAGAACATAATTTCGTCCAAACATTTCCAATGAAAATAGGGTCTCTATCGCTTGCAATAATCTTTGGGTTTCCATGTAGCTTTTGAATTGTTTCGATAAATGCAGTAGTAAATGTACTAGATTTAAATAGATGAGATTAGAACAAAAGTGTGCATACTTGGTAAGTCTATCAACTACCACCATGATGACACTCTTTTCTTCAGACTTGGGTAAACATGTGATAAAATTCATTGAAACCTCCTCCCAACGTTGAATTGCAATGGATAAAGGTTGTAACAGACGCGGGGTCTTAATTGTCTCAACTTTATTTTGTTGGAAAACCAAACATTCCTCCACAAACTTTTGAATATCATATTTAATTCCATCCCAAATAAAATCCTTCTTAACCTTGTGGTACTTTTTTGAAAATCCCAAGTGCCCTCCTAAGGGAGAGGTGTGCAATTCTAGAAGAATAATTTGTTTGAGTTGGCAATTCTTACATAGGTATAAGCGATCTTTGTACCATAATAAATCATTATTCCGGCTGAATGTATCAGATGTACTAGGATCTTGCTACAACTTTTGAATGAATTCCCACACTTCGTCATCATTCTTCCATTCATCCCTTGCTTCGGTTATCCAATCTGGTTGGATAATAGAAATGGCACAAAGAAATTCTTTCGCATCCTCATCCTTCCTTGAGAGTGCATCTACAACAACATTTTTCTTCCCTTTTTTGTAGATGATTTCAAAGCCATAACCCAACATCTTTGTGACCCATTTTTGC
>APFE030605673.1:0-13867 GCA_000404065.3 Pinus taeda
GTCACCAACAAACTAAGCGGTGGGCTGCCGGTGGAAGAGCGGTCACCACCAAGAAATTGGATAAAAACCACGGAACATAAATTTAGAAGGGGATAGAGGGAAGAGGAAGGTAAAAACAGAGAGGGAAGGAAATCTGAAGGAGGAGGAACATCATCTACAGAAATTATCCACAAGAAGAGCATGCTTTTTTCTGAGGTTCCGGGCATGGGGGAACAGTCGGCTTCAACTAAGAAGCTTACTGGATTGAGTAGCCAGGTTCTGCTCAGTTTGGCTGGGTGGATTTGGTCTTTTGGTAACCGAAGCAGGGAGTTGGAGGCATCATCAACCGCAAGGGAACAGGTAGGTACCCTCAACAGTTCTGTTAGATATTCTGTTAATTAATTTTGTAATATTTCAGGAAAATAATTATAGGTTCAGGATAAAATCTCATTTATTGTTTTTACATCTGTTTTATGGTCTTGTCAATTAATCAACATAAATTAAATAGTATGTTTACGACTAAGTTAAAATAATGGCATACAATGTGCATGCTCATCAAATATGAAAACACAAAGTTACACATGTTAATTAAAATACTAAATAATATCAAGTACAACTATAAATAATTTCAACAACATAAATTATATTATATGAAATGTCAAATTATCACAGTATGAGTTTCTAACTTAATATTGGTTGGACTACAATTTACGTATCAAATATTATTTCATCACTTCAAAACATTAGCACTATGTTGTCAAGGTATTGCAGGTGAATTCACCAACTCTAAAGACTTGACAATTAGTCTATCTGTGTGTCTCTCATGTGGGATATTCGCTTTAAGTGTATCACTAGAACTATTTTCTTCTCTCTCTCTCTCTTTCTTCATTTGTCACGCGAGTGTTATTATTCTCCTCTTCCTTCAATTCCAACTTCTTACCATCCATACTCATGAGTTCCTCTTCTGAAAATGAAAGAAGATACAATGCAAAATATAAGACATGAAAGAAGATGAACATTGTAATATAAACTAAAATAGGCTATAAGTATCTATACAACATATACCTCAACATCAGCAATGTCAACATCATTTTTTCCCAAAAAAGTAAGAAACTCGAACAAATTTCTTTAGTTAGGGGATAGTGGCCACTATGTGGCCAAATGACCTATATAAACAAAGGAAATAAAATGTCAATGTGTATCGATTCAAACATGAAATACGAAACCATCGTGAACACAAATGGTACTACCCTCAATGTACTTCTTCTCTGCCTTATTTTATAATGATTCACATGCATGATATAAACCATCTATGTGAATTTAAGTAATGGCTCTTTGAGTTAAATAGAATGAAAATAGGGAGCAATGTAGGATGTATATCATTATATGTTGAGAAATGGACTTGGATTATTAAAATAGGACTTGGGCCAACACATTATTATATGCGGATGCAATATGTATACTTCTCTATTTCGAGCATGTAGAGACATAAAAGCAGTGAATCAAGTCCATAACCACATGCACAGACATGGATTTAACTAGAATATCAATTTCGATACCAATTTTGTAAGAAAGTATGCCACTTGTAGTAGTATGGAGAACACAAGCATATTGTTTCATAAAATGCATAAACCATATATGTTTTTATGGAATGTGACGATCAAAGTCTACATGTCAAGTAGTTTATACAATGAATCTCTCACATTCTATTTCTGAATGCATTGTACAGGAAGATAGGTGGACAATTTAATGGGTAATTCATCTGTTATAATGTATGCCAAATTTGGGAATTTGGAGTTTTCACGTCAATTGTGTGAGCAGTGGCATGAATGAGAAGTCATCTCATGGGGTTCCATGATTGTTTCTTATGGTTAGAGTGAAGATGTTAACGAGGCCATGAGGCCAGAAAGAGTGAGCCATGATGTTGTTGTCATGGTTAGTGTGTTTCCAGTGTGTGCACATTTGGGGGTTCTGCAAGATGATTAATGGATTTATGCCTACATGATTAGCATTAAGCTTGATCAAAACACTATCTCCAAGCTTGTGATAATGTATGCCATGTGCAATAGCATGGAGAATGCACATAAATTGTTTGACAACATTAGTATTAGAAATGTTTTCTTATGGAATGAAACAATTAAATGCCACGTGGAAAGTGGTATTTATGAGGATGTGACCTTTCCATTTTACCAAATGTATGGAGTGTGCGTACAACCAAATATAATCATTTTTTCCTTTGTTCTTTAATCAAGTGTCAACTTGTATGTTCTAAGAGAAAGGGAGAAGAACTAAGCCCATTTTGTCAAAATTGGATTTGAGTTTGATGTATTTTTTTTGGAAATGTATGCAAACTGTGGAAATTGTGCAGTTGTACACCAATTCTTTAAAAAAATGCCTAAAGGGATATTATCTCAATGAAAAGCATGATCTCAACATACGTGTAGAATGGACGTTCTAGTGAGGCATTGACATTTTTTAATTAGCTTAAATTGACAGATATGAAACCTAACTGAGTGATCAACTTGGGTGTTCGCCATGGATGTGTGTATCTAGCAACCCTTCAACATGGTCAGTATAATCATGATTTTATTCTCAAAAATGGAATTGAGTTGATGTCTCTCTAGAGATTACAGGCATATCCATATATTGCAAGTGTGGAAGCATAGATATAGCTCACTAGATGTTTGAATATATGTCTAAAAACAAATTCATGGAACACAATGATTGATGGGTATGGAATCATGGTTGTGGTGAGGATGCCTTTTTTATTTCCACCAAATGAAATAGATGGGATTTAAACCATATCCTATCACTTTTATTTTCCTTTTATATGCATGTAGTCATGCAGGCTTAGTGGAATTGAGGTGGAAATGATTCCATTTCTTCAGTGAAGATTATGGCATTACCCTTGGGATGGAACAATATGCATGCATGGTTGACATTCTTGGTTGTGATCGACATCTTTATGAGGATCAAAATTTTATAAGGATGATGTCAATCGAACTTAATTCTACCGTATGGGATGTCGCACTTGGTGCCTGCAACATTCATTGCGATGTGGAGCTAGGAGAATGGGCATCATAATGAAGTTTTGAGTTAGGCTCCAAAAACGTAGGAAACAATGTATTAGTATGAAACTTCTCTGTTGCAGCAGGAAGATGGGTTGATGTAGTCAAAGTGAGAACAATATTAAATCACGAGGGTTAAAAAAAAATCATGGTGCATTTGGATTGAGATCAATAAGGGGGTCCATGCATCTACTGAAGCAACTAGATCACGCCCACAATCATAAAAAATATACATGGTTTTAGAGATCTTCACTCAGGTAATGAATGGTGAGGGTAATATAATGGACAAGAAATTTATGATGTGTTACATAAAGGAACACGACAAGAAGCATATATTTTGAAACAAAATTCAGGATTTTGTCATTTCTTTTGGGTTTATTACCTACATTTCATCTATCGACATAACAAAAAGACTCTCAATTTAATATTTGTAGTGTTTGTCATTGTGCCACCATGATTGTATCCATGATTGTTTAATGAGTAATTATATGCTTATTTTGAGGGATGTAACAATTTTCACTATTTTAAGAATAAAATATGTTATTGTGGAAAATTTTGGTGAAGGCTTAGTAATATGGCCAAAATCATCAAATTAAATTCACAGGCAAAAGAGTTGTCTTTAATTTTATCACCTTAAAGGTTGAGATCTTGAAGCATGAAGAGGAAACACACATAGCCAAGAACAATTTTGCATGTAAACCACATGGCATCTCAAACTTCTCATTATTAGTTTCCACCTCAACTCATCCACTTTGGGTGCCTCACAAAACAATACCCAAGTAAAATGTCAACAAGCTAAAAATACTAGTTAACATTCAATGAGAGTCTTGAATCTTGTTTTTATCCTACTAATAGTTGTCATGGATCCCTAATATCTAGCATAGATAAAGTTGTCTCATGTCCTCCATTCTAATTGTTTACAATAGGATATCAATGTCATCAAAATGGAACCAGTAAAGAAGTGCCTAAATCAACAACCAATCTTTTTCTGGATTTTTAGGATGTTGAATCCCGCTCAGAGAACATGCACGATACAATGAAAATTAAATATAGAATTGAAACTTATATTGGATATGTTATTAACTTGATAAGCCAAGAAATGGAAGTTAGATGCTTTAATGTATTCCACTAAGCATTGAGAATTCTCTGGACCTCTTAAAATTTTCATGGTTTTCCTCAGTCCCTCTACACCCCAAAGTTAATCAATATGAGAATCATCATCTGGACCTAGATATATGGGTGAATATGGATTTTCACTGATTGTATATAAAAGTTGACTCCCACAACTGTAAATTAGAGCATCAAATGCAGACACTTTGATTCCAACAGAATGAAGCATATAATTTTTTTATGAAACTATTAATGTAGTAGATAAAATGAATCTAGGAATTGAAAAGTTTCCAGCGGAATGAACTACATTCATAATCTCTTGGATGATAATAGCTTGTCTACTAACAAGGGGTTCTCCAAAAGCATAATACCAATCCACTCCAATCATAAATCGACACTTTCTTTTCCTGAGAAGTAGGTTCCTTGAAGAAACTAAGCTAATACTATGATCTATACTTTGTTTTTCTTGTGAGTTCACCTCATTTGTCTCCGCAATGTAGATTGATTGTCCTTAATTCTTCCCTAAGATGATCCTAATGTGATCGGAAATACCTCCCATGTTCTCTTCATTTTTTAGAATTCTATCAAGATCAAAGCGGCTATTAAGTGAACTAGGGCCAGCAGACCTATCTGCATCAAATGAGATTTGAAGAGATGTATTGGGGGAATCCTTGAATGAACCACCATTTGATTTGGAATCGATATTTTCATTTTGGTTTTTTTCACTTTGCCATTGCGAGTGTCTTATTATACATTGGGAGATTCTTGAAAAATATATTTTGCAATGTTGTGGCCAAGAATAGAGATAATGTTCTATAGACCAATTTTCCTGCATTCATCCTAGAGGTTCTTATTAACTACTAGTTTCTAAGAAGCAACTGTAATTTCCTTGTTATTATATAGATATACTAACTTACCATTATTCAACATATGCACAACAATAAACCAATTTGAGTGATCAATCACATGGAAGATCCAATCAAAGTTTTATATTAGATAGCAGAATTTTCAACATACCCGTTGAATGTCTACAAGTCCTCCTTTCTTTGGGGAGACTATAGGTAATCCATGTGCAGTGGCCGCATTAGAAAAATTGGAAGCATGAGGCGTTACTCTTTTTGCACAACCAAAAATTCTTTAGATCAAATTGCTAGTATGAAATTATCGAAGCCTTCTTCTAAAGTTATTTGTGAAATTTGGAGAACATAACCTTGAAAACACTACCAAAACCGAGACATTTTATTTCCTCCTTATGATGAAAGAATTCCTTGAAAAATGGAATGCAATTCACTATTTTGTAACTGAATTCTTCTCTCTAAAATTCTCCATAACTAAATAGAGATAAAAAATTGTACTTTGATGCAAATATTGTTCTTTTCTGGATACATATATATGCATACATATACATAAATACACACAAATATATAAAATTGAAATTTGCAACAATACTGAGAAGCAAATATACTAGTCATCCATGCAACCTTTAATATATCATGCCTCTAAATGAAAAATAAATGATATTCTTTTAAATTTAGAACATACATATATTTCAAGTTTTTCTATTATGACTATTTTGTTTATTTCTGTAGAATTTCAAAGAGAAGCATTCAAGTATGTCTTTATATGAACTCCAAAACTACTAGAATGGTCATAATACAAAACTTGATACATTTGTATCTTCTTGAAATTTTTTCATTTTGAAGAAAATAATAAAAAAATAGAGGTTGTTCAAGCTACCTCAATGAGAGTCAAACCAAAGGGTTCCACTAGGGCCAGATTGATGAAAACACCCTGCACACACAAACATCATCATTTCAAAATTACACAGACAATATTTTTTCTTCTTTTTGTTTCACCCACACCAAATGTAGTTCAAATTTTATGCCTATTAGAAGTGTAATAATGGATAGTTTATTTTATAGGTTGATGTGAACTTTTATAAAACCTTAGTCTTTTCCGCAATCCTATATATATCAACAACTTCTAATTGTTTGTGATGTTTAGGATATGCCACTTCTCCATATAGATCATATTTGTGAATAAGCTTCAGGACAATGGTCAAAAAACTAACACTTGTTGTAGGGAAAAGCCGCAAAAACATACCTCTAAAGAAAAATTAAATTTAGGAACCAAGAAAAGACATACCAAGTTTTCCAGCTTCCTCAATTTGATACATTCACCAAAATCCTTAACTTAAGTGGCCATATTCTTCTTGGGATTAGCTCAAGCAAGAGCCAAAATTATGGGCTTTGAAGGATTTTCAAAAACCATGGTATCTAAAAATACAAACTGTTATTATGCCCCTCATATGTGGAATGATGGATATAATTTTTCTAGTTTGTGAAATCTTCAAAGGTGAAAAGGAACTAAGCCTCGCCCTGCTACTTACCTCACCCCGTAAAGGAGACTTGTGCAATTGAATAGAGCCATTATCTGAATTCTAATATTTCACTACAACATTGTTGAAGTCCAATCCAGGAGGTATAACCTACAACAAAACATATATATGTAAAAAAATCCTCACCATCTAAATGTCATGTAATTTCTTGACCTAAGAACTCATAGAATAATTATCAAGGAAGAATAGGATTTCCACATTTGTTAATGAAATATTGATTTTTGGTAGCATCGGATGTGATCTAGCCATGAAAATTGGTGGAGAGGCTAAGGAACATGAGATATCCAAGACGCAGAAATCGTTTGGAGAATATCCACCCAGATGAAGAGATATTAGAATAATTAATATTTTTAATGAGACCCATTAAAATATTAATGTATATTAATATAATATGGGTGAGAAAGTTCTAAATAACGAGGATCAAGCTAGATCTAATCTTCGCTGTTGATTAGGGACTTAATCTCAGCCGTTGAATCGTCAACAGGAAAAGTTTAAGAGGAGGCTTGAGGGTCAGTTGGAGATACACCGAGAGAGATCAAGAATTTCATTTTCTAGGCGTGGTTTTGCTAAAGAAATCATGTCAATGATCAGTTGCAACGAAGGGCAGTTTAGCGAGGGATTTTGATCTAAGGCTAAAGAATACACATCAGAGAGGCAGAGAAGTGTCGGAAGAGGCAGCACAGACCCTAGGAGGGTTGACGGAAAGGCTAAGGAGGTCAGCGCAGAGGATGCATAGGGCCATAGTGGCTGACACATAAGCCGTAGAGGCTGATGTAAAAGCTGTAGAGTCTGACGCAGAAGTTGAAGAGGGCTTTAGAGGCAGTGTTGGGAGTGTCTATGGAGCAGATTGGGAGCTGATCAGCTGACACAGAGCCTAGGAAGGGTGACAAAGTTCAAGAGAAATGCTTGGAGCAGCTTTTGCTGTCCAGCAGAAGGAACAATAAAAGTCACTTTGGGGTTGATCATTTGGTTGCTGATTTTCTATAATATCTGTCTCCAGATAGAGGTACTACTGTCAAGGATATTCTCCGAAGGGTGAGCCATTTCGGGCACCCTAGTTGTATTAAAAAATCTACTTAATAATAGATTTCTTAGATTAGATCTTAGTGTAGTTCTTTGTTGGATTCCTATAGGAGTGGCCTTTCCAGTTATAGAGTATCCACACTACATTATTTTCATTATTCGAGTTGTAATCACATTAATATAACTAGTATTTGCACACATTAATATATAACTATAACTAGTATTTGCACATAAGTCGACGACATTAAATGGAGGGGAGGGACACCTGTTTAAGATTTTTTCACCCATAATGTACATGATCTTGAGGTAATCCCTGCCAGTAATCCCTTTGTAAAACAAACTTAGTTCCGTTCTCGGAGAATAGATGTAGGTTATGGACACCTCCTCTGCGGGGTCCTCTCTGTGTGAAGGAAATTCTCATCAATTACCCAAATGATGAAATGTTGTCCTCCACTTGGGATGGGTAGTTTCACTTGACCTCTTCCAGAAAGGGCAGAGCTTGTAGCTACTCATCTCTATTATGTAGTTAATAAGAATAACAGGGGAGACTTCAGCGTTGTCTTTTATTCTTACTCCATTGACTGATCAACCATGCGTCTAAAGCTTCGACTTAGACAAGACGAGCTTAACTCCTTTCTAACAACCAATTAAATGAATTTGAAGTACAATTTAAAATTGTTTTTGATTAATTGAGTGTTTATAAGTTTTAAGCTTATTTTTTATTGGATTATTAAAAAAATTTTTTTTAATAATGATTATTAATAAAATATTTTTTAATAATAATAACAAATTAATGTATATATATAATAATAAACCAATAATAACTAACTTTACTATTATTTTGACCATTAAATTATAATAATTTTAAATTTATAGTTATGATAAATTTTGCAACGCGATGAAACCAAAGAAAATAAAAAATTCATTATAACAATAAAGATTCATATGTTTTGTGAATTGTCATTTAGCATAAATGTTGGATATAGTATTGAAAGAATTAAACATAAACATTGAGATAAAGTATGATTTAGTGGATTTCACATACTCGTCAAGTCAAATCAAAGGTAAAAGATAATTTATAATCACCTTTTCTTAATTTTTCCAATTTTGACAACAATGAACATTGGAATGAGCAAACCCGTTCGGCTTTTCCTATTTCCAACCCTATAACAAAGTAAATGTGCTCTGACATGCAAGCCAAATAGCGCTCATCCTCTGAGTGACAGCACGCGAATCGAGATAGCAGCGTAGAGAGAGAAAGGCAATCGCACGCGAATCGAGATAGCAGCGTAGAGAGAGAAAGGCAATCGCTATTTGGCTTGCATGTCAGAGCACATTTACTTTATTATAGAGCACATTTACTTTATTATAGGTTTGGAAATAGGGCTTTCCTAATAGATTAACTGATTTAGGTGAAAAATATGAAAATATGATAGTACGATTCATGCACCAAATACTCACTAATACGATTCGAAGTATAATAGGTTAATTGAATAGCTTGTAGTTTACCCACATGCACTTATATAATGTGGAGCGTAACGTGTCTGAGCACAAAATAGATTGGGGATGGCTTGCATGAAGGAAACGAATGGGAAGGTAATTATAAATTTGGAAAATTTTGTTTTTGAATTTTTGTCTTGTGTGAATGTGGGGATGGTTCAAAAAATTATGAATGAAAGAATTTGACCATCAATATTGAAAGAATTTAGGAGGAATTGAATTTGTGTTCAGTAGGGATTCACATAAATGAGTTTTGAATATATATTTATGAGGTTTGTGTTTATTATTTGTATTTATTATTTTTATGTCATAAAAATATATATAAACATTAATTTTTAAAACTTGTGGATGCTTATATCAACGTAAATCTATGAGAACATTTCATTTTAAGAATTTTGAAATGAAAAGAGATTTTGGAAGGAAAGAGATAACTTTGTTTGGTTTTCTGGGTTTGTTTTTTTTTTTAATTTGTTCTAAATTTTTAGTATTTAAAATTAGAATTATTAAATATCAAAGTAAATAAATGAATAGAAAATTAACATATAGGTGTAATTAATAATATATATATATATTTATAATCGATTAATATTTGAATTCAAAAATAGTAATTATGGTCAAAATGTCTCTAAGCTCTACATGGTACATTGAATATGGGTGGAGACCCGAGAGCCATGAGGGTACGTTCATCTTAACCGGTGAAGGCAACAATAATAAGGTTAACTTGATTGTAGATTGGGTTAATCATTGATAAAGTAACTTGTTGACACTGTAACTTGGCCCTCCACTATCCCCAATCTATAATGAGGTTAACTTGATTGACATTGTAACCTGGCATTCAAATAATGATGAGGTCAATCGCATTGAGGATGGCTTGCATGTTGTAACATATCTATTCATTAACTGCACATTTGTGTGTTTCTCCTTTCCTTATCAACGAATTGTAAAATATTGTTTGTATAGACGGTTGGTTCCTCCTTTCTCTATCGATGACTTATAAGATATTTCTATATGGACATGGGTGCTTTCCTCCTTTCTCTGTGAACAATGTGCCGAACTTCATGAAACCTCCCCCTAAAACATCTTCTATCTTTATAATCTACCTTCCTCGCTATTCAATTCACTCCATGTATTCCATTTTAATTCGTCTGATTCCTTGCTTTACCTTCTCCATTCAGATTCAGTTTTTTTTTTAAGGCTGGGGCACTTGCTAAACATAATAACAAGTTCAAAGGTAATTCACATACTCATCATATTCTCTTTCTTTCTGTGGATTAAATATTATGTTGTATTAACTTCATAATCGTGATTTGTGGGTTTTTACAAGATTCGTCATAGTTCAAAATTTCTTCACTTTCAATGACATTTTTCTGATATTTTTTTTCTTTTTTCCAAGAGTTTGCATTTGGATAATATGGGTTGAAAAACATGGTTTGTGGGGGATGAGAATGAGTTTGAAAGCTTTCATTAACCACTTCTTGAAGTATGGGTTCGGACCCTTGAGATCCAACCAAAGTGGCCCCTGATTTAGGTAAGTTTATGTCATAAAAAGAGGTAAAACCAAGAGCCAACTAGAATCAAACAAACAACACACACCTAACAAATCTAAGGAACAAGAAAGTCAACCAATAGTCAAAGGGATATTCCCTTGATTAGATCTTGGTTGATTTGGGCCCAAGTCAACCACAAATATATGGATGGGATAGTTAGCTTTTCCTTATGCTTAATGGTTCCATGTCTAGTGCAAGTACACTTAATTATGCATGGGAACCTTCTCAGGGATCTGTGTGAATACTAACCAAAGTTTCCCCAAGTATAACAAGTATATCTTACTTGTTGTCACCTATGTAAGGTCGCTAAGTTTAAGGCCACTATGGTTATAACATACAACCAACCAACCTAGGGGAGTAGTCACGGGCTAGGTCCACACATAAAGGAACGGTATTAAGGTTGCAACATCCTGAAGGAGACCATTGTGTGTGCATAGAGCACACACCAAGATAAAATGAAGCAAGGTGATCACTCCATTGATCCCAATGTGACCTAGTTCTTGAACCTTGTGGTAGAAAGGCTTCCCATGAAACATCTAATTGTAAATAGATTTGTACTCCCCAACTCAAGATTTTAGTGTTTGTTTTGATGGCCTTGGAGAGTGTCTCTTCAGCCTATTCTAAGGCCCCAAAATTATAAGATAATGTTGATGTGCTCCCATAGATATGAAAAAGGTATAATAAATTTTATTAGACATTTATTTTAGTGGTTATTATTTAAGTCAAAGGGTTATGGAATGAAACCTATGGCGTTATTAACCTGCTTCCAAAGAAAGATGCAAAATATGAGCATGTAATCCTTTACTTACGATGAAAATTGTCTAGAGAAGAGTTATATTTTTCCAATTAAATATGAATATAATCCTCAACACTTTCTCTTTATCACTCTGGAATTCACTAACATATCAAAATCGAAACACTTAAGCAATCAAAGAGAAAACCAAATAAAATAAAAATAAAAAAACACCAAAAACCTAATGCCTTACCTATAAGTAAGAATGCATAAAAAACATGAATCAAGATACTTCAACACACTCACTATAGCAAGAAAAAAATAAATGCTACAAGATGATGGTGGCATAGCTATACTCAACCCTAA
Organism: Pinus taeda; assembly: GCA_000404065.3. Lineage (NCBI taxonomy): Eukaryota > Viridiplantae > Streptophyta > Pinopsida > Pinales > Pinaceae > Pinus > Pinus taeda. The sequence goes on from APFE030605673.1 coordinate 11,725, forward strand.
TGTTATTGCTTGAAATAAAAAACAAGAGGATTCAAGACCATTAACAAAGACTACAAATCCACCTATCTAGAGTGAATTTGAGGGTGAATTTGGATGAGAATAATCCCTAAAGAATCAAATCTAAGAATGAACTAAGACATGGGCTAATAAATATGAAAGAAAACTAAAGAAATTTCAAAAAAAACCTCTCCAAAACCTAGCTAGAGTTGCTTCAATGTTCTATCAATGAGTAGATAGATAACTACAATGCTTTGTCACTACCAATGTAGGGAATTGAATAGGGGTGAAACGCTTTTTCAAGCGTGGGAATTGGAGTTGAAAGGGTTTTAAACTCTATTATGGAGTTTTCAAGCATATATGTTTGAAATTAGTCTAAAAAATAACTCCTAATTATTACTCAAAAGTAAGAAAATTGAAAGAAAGTAAATGAATGAGAATTTAAATACTACAAACAAACCCATTGGGAATCCCCATCAAAGTCACCATTATGTTCATACACAATTTATTTTCCAATAACATGTTACTTATACCCATAGACTTGCACAAAACTTATGAAAGATGATGCATTAGAGACCTAATTAACCTAAAATGACACATGCATTCATGCTCAAAATAAATAAGAGAGAGAGTGATGGATGCACAATGGATTTGAAGGTGGATGCCTAATTGTTAAACAAGTCCATGTCTAAAGGTGTTCTTAGGGAAGTAAAAGTATTTAACATACATGAGTTGTTTCATCTTCTTTTTATATGTGATATTTATGTTTTTCTCAAGGTTCTTTTATGCACTTATCTACTCTAACAGTTGTTTTAGATCTTTATTGTAAATCCATAGGAATGGATATCAACCTATATAAATTTGGTCTCATTCCCTTTTTCATTCTTAATCCTCTCCTTCAACAGGTTGATTGTCTTTTTCCATTCCCTAAAAAGGTTTTGGAGGAAGGATTTAAATGAAAGATATAAAAAGCTTTTTTAATACTACATATTTTGTTTTAGTGAATGAATCAAAAGATATAACATATTTCTTAAATTGAAAAACAAAAATCTCGAAACAAATAATTATTATTATAAAAATAATTACTAGGATTTAAAATATCATGCTTAATTTTAACCTAAACTTAATTACATTTATAAATTTCTATTATATTGTATACAAAATTTCCTTTTTACATAATGAATATGGAAATTCCATTTTGATGTATCACATAGTGACACATATAAATATTATATTAGCAGCTATTACCTTTCTTAATTAATCATGTAATTACCCTTATTATTAACAATTAACCACGTCATAGAAGACTAATACGGATGACGAATGCGCAGAGGGCCAACCTGCGTTAACTTTTATACAGAAACATGTCATTTCATTTGGTGAGTTGTCAACGGGCGTTAAATTTTATATAGAGACGTGTTATTGGCCGACTTCTAAAGCTAAGAAGTGTTTACATCAATATTTTGGAAAATAATGGAAATTTGGGGAAATTTATGATTAAAAAAATTAAAATTTTTTGAAAATCTAGATTACAGTTTACCAAATTTTAAAATTTTGAATATCTTAAATTTTTTTAATAATATTAAATCTATTTTCACCACAGTAAAAATTCAAACGTTCCAATATTTTGATTTTGTGAATTTGCTTTTACCATGATTCCAAAAAAACAGCCATTAAATTGAATTGAATTTGTGGTGTGGGTCGGTATGGGCTTTAATGCACCACCTGGCTAGATAGAGGGGTGAAGAGAGAAAGAGGGGAAGCAAAGGAGAAAGGGAAGGAAGAAAAAAGTCATTAATGAATAAATTAATATTTAAGGAATTCTAATATTAAGATTTAAAGTTATTGTAACAATATCTGGTTCATAGGGAAGGGTAAGATATTTTTCAAGATTGTCTTGAGGATGTGGTCCAATGGTTAAGTGAAGAGGTTCGGCCTTCAATTGTCTGTGGTCTAATCTCATGCAAGACTATATATACCTGAGAGTGGCTCAAAGTCTTTTAAAATTAACATATAAATTCATTATAATAATATGACTTGAACATTTCAACATTTTACTTGAGGGAATTGAAATTTGGTGAGCATGATAAATAATTTGTACCAACTAAGTCAAATAAACACAATTGAAAAAAATCTAAAATTAATA